>SJXQ01002661.1:435473-482294 GCA_006408695.1 Aepyceros melampus
TCTGATGCCAGCACCGCCCCCCCCCATCGCCCAGGTGTCAGACTCTGCAGGCTGGCATGGAACAATCAGACCTGGCCCAGACAGATAATTGGAAAACTACAGGCATCCCTCATTTAGTGAAAGTTCACTTTATGCCCTTTTGCTTTTACAAGAGACCTGTATTAGTACCTGTTTTCCTAACTCAAAGGAATTTGAATAGGAATTTTGATTTAATGAAATAGCATTCAGTACCTGTTTGCAGCAGCCCTTACAGAGGCCTCGAGCACCCCAGGAGTGAGAGTGACCCCAGAAGGAACCACACTCAGCACCTACCGGCCATAGCCTTTTCTGTTCATTTGGGTTTTCTTTTTTGGCCGTGATGCATGGCAGGAGGAATCGTAATTCCCCCGATGAGAGATCGAGCCCATGCTACCTGCGGGGAAGCGCAGCGTCCTACGCACTGGGCCAGCGGGGAGGTCCTCTTTCTTGTTTTAAACCACCACTGCTTTGAACTGTGAACACCTGCGCCTTACCTCGACTTACTTTGTGCATCTGTTAGCAAGACGTTTCCTAAGGCAATTGCTTCTTCGCTTCACACCATTTTGGCTCATGAAAGTTCTCCCAGGAGCGCTCTGATTTGGGCAGCGGGGAAACCTGTACTTGCTTTGGCTTAGAACATGTCAGGCAGTTCTGACAGAGTGGTGCCTAAAAAATGTGATGTGGAACTAGAAATTAAACTTGTTCTGAAGACCACATGTTGAAGGAATTCCTGGGTATCTAGTTTTTCAAAAGTAGAAACAAAAAAAGTAGATGAAATGACTCCCAGTCTGTGTCTGAGTCTCCCTCTCTAAACAGGGACCTGCTTGCTGAGGATTGATTGATTTATTTATTTTGGCTACACCACTCGGCATGTAGGAGCTCAGTTCCCCTGCCAGGGATGAAACCCATGCCCGCTGCAGTGGAAGCAGGCAGCCCTAACCACTGAACTGCCAGGGAAGTCCCTGTTGAGGATTTCTGGGTGGATCATGGGTGCAGATTTCAATTCCAGTTCTATTTGTTTGGGCTAATGTGTGGGTCCCCTTGGTGTCCTCATGAGTTGGAGGTGACCAAGATTCAAAGCTGGGGGCATTGGCACCTTGTGGTTGTTTAGAGTCTACTCGTGGAGTTGATGGAAGGGTTGTAAATTCATTCTGGCTCATCCCAGTGTCTAGACCAACAGAACTGAATGCAGTCCAACAGAATTGAATGCAGCCTACACATACAAGCTATGTATGCATTTATAATTTTTCTGGACTTTCCTGGTGGCACAGTGGATAAAAATCCACCTGCCAGTGTAGGGGACACAGGTTCAATCCCTGGTCTGGGAAGATCTCACATGCTGAAGAGCAACTATGCCCCTGCCTCAGCTATTGAACCTGGGCTCTAGAGCCTGGGAACTGCAACTGCTGCAGCCTTTGTATCCCAGAGCCGGGGCTCTGCAACAAGAGAAGCCACTGCAGTGAGAAGCGCACACACCACAGTGACAAGTAGCCCTGTTTGCCGCAACCAGAGAAAACCCAAGAACAGCAATGAAGACACGGCACAGAGAAAAAATTCAATAAAAATAAAAAATAAAAATTTATAGTAGGTAAAGTTAATACATTTTACTAAATCCAATATGGGCTTTCCAGGTGGTGCTAGTGGTAAAGAACTCTTCTGCCAAATGCAGATGTACCCTGGGTCCAGAAGATCACCTGTATTAGGAAGTGGCAACCCACTACAGGACTCTTGCCTGGGAAATACTATGGACAGAGGGGCCTGGCAGGATACAAGCCATGGGGTCAAAAACAGTCGGACACCACTGAAGTGACTTAGCACGCAAAGCCACTATATCCATAACAATTTCATTTCAACATGCAATCAACATAATCATTGAGATGTTACATTGGTCTCTTTGGTTTGTTTTTTTTTTAGGTTTATTTGTTTTCTGCACTCTGTCTTTGAAATCAGGAATGTATTTTCACTTAAAGCACATCTCAGTTTCGGTGAGCCATGTTTCAAGCACTCAATCGCCACGTGTGGCCAGTAGCACCAGAATGAACGGCTTAGGTTTAGACAATAACTAAAGCTACTAAGTTGTGGTATCAAACCCAGGCAACTTGGAAATCAGGCAAGGACCTGAATGATGAAACAAAGTACGGCAAGAAAGATTTGAACCAGCTGCCAGGGGCAAGACCTCACAGAAGGTCAGAGGGATCTTGGGTGTACCTTTCTAGAAGGCAAAAGAAGGGCTAGGAGGACTTTGGTAGGATTGGAGAATTTTAACTTAACCTAGACTGAGAGTTCTGGATGTGTCCTGCCCTCTGAGCGCAGCTCTGGACCCCGGGAACTTGCTGTAAGTAGAGAGTCCAACTTTGATCAACATTTTCAGAAGGTCAGCGGGAGAGAGGCAACCCTGGGCCTAAGGCTTGGTGTCGAGGACACCTCTTCTTGCCGAAAGGAGTTCATAGGCTGTCAGTAACAGCTTCAGCTTCAGCATTTGGCCTTTGAAGATGAAGATTTAGTCTCATTTCTTTAAAAAGTATATATTTATTTCTTTGACTATCTTGGGTCTGAGTTGTGGTATGCGGGATCCAGTTCCCTGACTAGGGACTGAACCTGGGGCCCCTGCATTGAGAGTGTGGGGTCTTAGCCATCGGACCACCAGGGAAGTCTCATTTCTTGAGGTGCCACAGATACATTTAAGGGACTAAGGTCTGCTCAGGCCCCTAGGAGTTCCCACCCAATCCAGAGACCCTCTGAAAACTGACCTTAGCTCTACATTCATGGGGGCTCTTCAGGCCTCCTGATGTCGAAAGCAAGGTGGGAAATAAATGTCAGTCAGCGCTGTGACTCAAGCTGTCATTGTCCTTTTTTGATATTATGACCTGGATGCCATTCCCTTGGTGACAGCTCCGGAAACGTGCTCTGGCAGCCCTCAGGGCGGGAGTTGTCCAGAGGGCTCACTGTCACCTGAACTTGGCAGAAGCCTCTCCCTGCCTCCTGAGGTTGATGAGGCTGCAAACCCTGGCCACCTCTGCATTCCAGATGAGCTGTAAGGGCACAAGGCACCTCGGTCCCCTCGAGTGCCGACAGAACAGCCCTGATGCTTGACTGCCCTTTGCTCTTGTGAAAGATATTCACATGATCCATCTGACCGTGAATTGAGATTTCTGCCGTGACCCCTCTACCCCAACCTGGAGGGACGCCGGGAGTGTTCACTACATTGATGGCTCCAGGGCAGCCCCAGGTCCCTGGGCTCAGGCCTTGAGTCCCCACTGCCTTCCTGGGCTCCAAAGTGTTAACTGCTGCTCCCCTCTCCCCTCCCACCGAGTGACCCTTCAGGCAGAGTCCTGGCCTTCAGCCACCTGAACTCCTGCCCACTTGGCAGCCTGCAGCACTCCTGACAAGTGTCTGACCAGCTGCCAGTCTCATTCTCCCCAAGAGCTGTCTGCTCCTCCCTGGCAGCTGGAGTGCCCACTTGGGTTTAAAAATAAACTCCTGCTCTGCCTTTCTTCAGCCTGACCCCTGCAACTTCCTTCAGATTGAGCTGCCGATCCTGGCCACCATCATCCCAGAGGCCACATCAGGAAAGTGTTCTGGCATCTTCACTGAGGACAGACTGAACGAAGTTGACCCCAGAAAACTCCTGTTTCTTCATGAGATGATTGTCACTTCTCTGGGGGTCATTCCCAGGTTGAGGTGTGATTGAGGGTACATGTGTAGGGTGGTGGAAGGCAGGGCTGATCTTAGGGGGAGAGAGACTCCCAGGCTTGTCTAAGTTGATCTCATTACAAATCCATAGTCTCAAAACAACCTAAATGTCCATCAACAGATGAATGGATAAAGAAGGTGTGGTGCATATATACAATGAAATACTACTCAGCCGTAAAAAATGCCATTTGCAGCAACATGGACGCAACTAGAGATCATCATACTAAGTGAAGTAAGTCAGAAAGGGAAAGACAAATACCATATGATATCACTTATACGTGGAATCTAAAATATGACACAATGAGCCCATTACAAAATAGAAATGGACATAGACAACAGACTGGTGGTTGCCAAAGGGGAGGGGGTTGGGGAAGAGATAGGTAGGAGGTTGGGGTTAGTAGATGTCAGTTCGGTTCAGTCACCCAGTTGCGACCCCATGGACTGCAACACACCAGGCTTCCCTGTCCATCACCCACTCCTGGAGCTTACTCAAACTCATGGCCATCAAGTCGGTGATGCCATCCAACCATCTCATCCTTTGTCGTCCCCTTCTACTCCTGCCTTCAATCTTTCCCAGCATCAGGGGCTCTTCAAATGAGTCAGTTCTTCACATCAGGTGGCCAAAGCATTGGAGTTTCAGCTTCAGCATCAGTCCTTCCAATGAATATTTGGGGCTGATTCTCTTTAGGATTGACTGGTTTGATCTCCTTGCAGTCCAAGGGATGCTCAAGAGTCTTCTCCAACACCACAGTTTTAAAGCATCAATTCTTCAGCGTTCAGCTTTCTTTATGGTCCAACTCTCACATCCATACATGACTATTGGAAAAACCATTGCTTCGGCTAGACAGACCTTTGTCAGCAGAGTGATGTCTCTGCTTTTTAATATGCTGTCTAGGTTGGTCATGGCTTTTCTTCCAAAGAGCAAGCGTCTTTTAATTTCATGGCTGCAGTCACCATCTGCAGTTTTTTTGGAGCCCCCAAAAATAGTCTGTCACTGTTTCAGCATCTATTTGCCATGAAGTGATGAGACCGGATACAGTTAGCAGATGTAAGTTATTATAAATGGAATAGATAAGCAACGAAGTCCTACCATATGGCACAGAGAACCATATTCAGTGTCTCATGATAAACTGTAATTAAAAAAAAATAATGTACATATATGTATGATTAAATCACTTTGCTGTATAGCACAAATTAACACATTATAAATCAACTATACTTCAATTTAAAATAAATAAATTAATAAATGAAAACCAAAATAAAACAAAAAAACGACCTGTGGTCTCTAACCGCAGCTGGGCACTCAAGAAAACAGCACAAACACACCTGCATTTAGCTGGTCAGTGCTCATCTCACTCCCCATTATTTAATCCCACCTCCTTTGCTCCCTACAAAACTCACCCATCCTGCCTCCGCTCCCCTCCTACTTTACACTCAGTCTGAAATCCTCTCTTAAGACCCTGCCAGAGTCTCACCTGCATTCTTACCAGTGCTCTTGGGTCCTCCCTGCAGGGGTCAATCCCTCTTTGCTTTGAACACCAACCCATCCTACCTTCTCAGGACATTATTCCGCCACTTCCTAACCCTCTCCCCTGATATCTTCTAGTTCTTCTCAAACTCAAGACCTTTCTATCTTTGAAAACAAAACCACCACCACCAGAAGATCCCTGGCTACCAGCCCTGCATCTTCACAGCCACGCTTCTTTTCTACCCTCCGCCACCCTCCCCAGCCCTCCCCACATCTCGCAGGATGCAAAATCTGAGTTTCCTGACCAGTGATCGAACCCATGTCCCCTGCAGTGGGAGTGCAGACTCTTAACCACTAGACTGCCAGGGAGTTGGCTGATTCCACCATCACGCTTCCTCATCATTCAGTCCTAGGAGCAAACACTGGAGGCTGTCAACAAGTTCAATCTGGAATTTGAGTGATCTTTGGGGTGTGGAAGCAAAACGGTTTCATTTGAGACATAACCCACAGGATGTGCTCATTCTGGAAATTCCTTTTCCAACATACAACACAAAGAATAACTGACTTGTTACTGTAAAGAAAGAACTGGGACTATATTTCTAATGTCACAGCCTCTCCCGCAACCAGGTTTCCTCTGAGTCTTTCCAGATTTATTGGTGGAAACGCCAATCTTCCCATCAAGCACCCTCACGTATGAAGCCTGAGAGCTCACAGCCCCTAGTTGGTGTTTACTGTGGACGGGGAACCAGAGTGGCATCTCAGCAGGTAGGCACACTCACCAAATGCAGCAGGGCTATTCTAGCCCCACCTGATAGACATGGAAACCCAGGCCTAGAGTACACCTCCACTTGAACCCACCATGTTGCCTTCCCTGATACGCCTTCAGTATGTTGGGCTTCCCTGACGGCTCAGTTGGTAAAGAATCTGCCTGCAATGCAGGAGACCCCAGTTCAATTCTGGGTGGGGAAAAGCTGCTGGAGAAGGAATGGGCTACCCACTCTAGTATTCTTGGACTTCCTTGGCAGCTCAGCTGGTAAAGAATCTGCCCACAATGGGGGAGACCTGGGTTTGATTCCTCGGTTGGGAAGATCCCCCTGGAAAAGGGAAAGGCTACCCACTCCAGTATTCTGGCCCAGAGAATTCCATGGACTGTACAGTCTATGGGGTTGCAAAGAGTCGGACATGGTTGAATGACTTTCACTATGTTGCCTGTAACACTCATTTGTCACTGTTTTTTGGTTTTAAAATTTCATTTATTTATTTGGCTGCACTGAGTATTAGCTTCGGCATGTGGGATCTAGCTCCCAGGCAAGGATCGAACCCCACCCCCCTGCATTAGGAGCAGAGAGTCTTAGCCACTGGATCATCAGGGAAGTCCCCGTTAACTTTGATATAAAGGTCCTGTTTTCTGCAGTTCTGTCTATGGCACCCAGGGAGTCTCATTTTCCCTCTTTTTGCATCTTCCAGTTTTTATGTGGGGCCACCTCACATCCTTGGAGGTGAGGACTCTAACACAATAACTCTGTGTCATTCCTGAGGCCCAGGACAGGCCTGCTGCTCCAACACAAGAGCCAGCCACTTGCTTCAAAGGACTTCTGTGGGTTCTTCCCTTTTCTGAACAATTCATAAACTTCAAAGATTTATAGTGTTTACTTACTAAAATACTTTCCAGCCTTTCCAGGAGCTTCAGAGGAAAAAAAGAAACAAACCCTAACAATCAATGTTATTGAAAAGAGGATCGAGACTAAAATCCTGTTTATTCAGACAGAATTGTAGAATGTAGAGATGAGAGGGACCTGAGAAAGTATCTGTCCAAATTCCTGCTTGATTCCTCCTGTACAATCCCCAATTTACCCTTTGTGTGAATTCCTACAACGATGGGAAACACACCACCTCAAAACCCTAGAGAAAATTTATCAGAAAAACTGAAACCATATTCAGCCTCTCTCTGGTTTCTCCCGACTAGTGTCCTTTTCCTGAACAGTCTTTTTTTTCTGCCACGAGATCTGTGGGATCTTAGTTCCCCAACCAGGGATTGAAACTGTGCCCCCTGCAGTAGAAGGGCAGAGTCCTAACACTGGAGCGCCAGAGAATTTCCAGGACAGTCTTTTAACTATGAAGACCACTGCTATTTCCCCAGTACAAGTCTTCTCTCCCTCAGGCTAAAGATCCTTTTGGATTTGTGAAATGTCCTTCGAAGGCCAGGGACCCAGGTCCTGCCCTGTTCTATTACTCTCCTCTGGACACCCTTCAGCCTACCCATGTTCCTCCTAAAGCATGTTGCCTAGGAACAGAATACTCTAGCGCATCACGACCGGGAGAGCCGAAGCAGGGGGCCCATTCCCATCCTTGAGGAAACCTCACATCTACAGCAGCAATAACTGTGCTCTGAGCAGACCACGCTAGGAGTGTGTTTACTGGCCTTCATCCTGCCATGATTTGGCTTAAATCTGTAGACATTAAATCTGATTAAGTGATGTGGGCTAAATTTAATAAAGCTTTTAGTTTTTAGGAAAGGGCCCAAACCTACATGTCAGTCCTTGTTCAGAGAATGTATTACACAGAGACGTTAAGGCATTACAGTTGGAGAGACAGCTGAAGACACTCCCCCCTCCCCCATCAAGCACCTGCATGGTTCTCCATTTTGGTAAGCACTACAAATTCACTTCTGGGAAGTGATCTCTCCTGCGGAGAGAACACGGTGCTGAGGGTTGCTGGGCGCAGAAAGTAGGAAGCTGAAGGCATCCATCCACGGTTGTGCCGAGTAGAGTGGTCATTAGAACACCGAAGCAGGTCTACAAATGATGTGCAAAGTGCTCCAAGATGTAGGAGGTGAAAAAGTAAGACATGGAGGTTGTCTGAGGGATGACACCTCATATGCAAGCTGACATATGCATAGGAGAAACCAGTGGTAATTTCACAAAAATGGGCCAACTGTTATACCGGGGAAGAAAAACTTGAGAAAGGGATATTTACTCTTCATCCACGTAACATGTTTTATACCTTGAATTTTTAAGACACAAGGATGTATGCTGTGCTTAGTCACTCAGTCATGTCTGACTCTTTACGACCCCATGGACTGCAGCTTGCCAGGCTCCTCTGTCCATGGGGATTCTTCAGGCAAGGATATTTGAGTGGATATCCAGGGGATCTTCCCAACCCAGGGATCAAACTCAGGTCTCCCACTTTGCAGGCGGATTCTTTACTGACTAAGCCACCAGGGAAGCCCCAAAATACTGGGATGGGCAGCCTATCCCTTCTCCAGGGGATCTTCCCAACTCAGGAATTGAACCAGGGCCTCCTGCATTGCAGGTGGGTTCTTTACCAACTGAGCTACCGGGGAAGCACACAAGCATGTATATTCCTTTTTAGCAAGGAAACTCTTAAGTGTGGAAGCTATAGACTATTCTTATTTCCTTCATACTTTTCTGTGTTTCAAGATGAATAAATGCCTGCGTGCTTTTGAAGAGAGACAATGATAATGGTTTTTTAGGGACAGGCAACAATCAATGTTTTTCATTTTCTCTATTTCTAATTTTCCAAGTTTTTTATAAGGAGTGTGTAATACACTTTTATAGCCGGGAAAAATACCATTAAAACAGAGTAACCAGGGACTTCCCTGGTGGTCCAGTGGCTAAGACTCCACACTCCCAACGCTGGGGGCCCAGGTTTGATCCCTGGTTGGGGAATTAGATCTCACATGCCACAACTAAGACCCGGTGCAGACAAATACATAATACATATTTTTTTAAAACCCAGAATAACCAAAAAACACCAGGCAATGGTATTTGGGATTAAAAAAAAAAAGACATGTCATTGAAAACAGGCACATTTACTGCCTGTTAATTATGCTCCATAAAGTTAATTTTAAGAGCTTAAAAAATCTTTAGAGCTCTTTTATTTCAAAGTCTGTATTATAGTACGTAAGTTATCATCTTCATGGAAGATTAATTCATGTACACTAGCAGATGTTCCTGTTAAATTTCAAAGTGTTCCCTTTCCAGACAATTAATTAAATTTAATTCTCTAATTTTGGTGCCACCAATTTTAGATTTGAGGTCCGGTAGTCTATTAATAAAGACAATTGTAATTCTGTTGAATAAATGGTTTGCTAAGACTGAACTGAACTGAAACAAAGAATAGGCACATGTATATGCCTGTATGTGCAAAAACATCTCTGGAAGGAAATGCTAAACAGTGATTATCTCTGAGGATTGTGAATAGAGTATGAGGGAGCATTTTACTTAAAATATATATATATATATATATTTACTTGGCTGCACCAGATCTTTGTTGCAGCACACAGGATCTAGTTCCTTGACTGGGGATCGAATCCAGGCTCCCTGCATTGGGAACGTGAAGTCTTAGCTACTGGACCACCAGGGAAGTCTCCACATTTTACTTTTAGATCCTTTAGTATTGGTCAAAATTATGTTATGATTTTATTCAGTAGGTTTACCCTTTTTTAATTGTGGTAGTTGCAAACATGTCATGTAAAACTTACCTTCAGTGGTTTTGAAGCGTACAGTTCAGTGGTGATGGCTATGGTCACATCGTGTGACACATCTCTGCAACTTTTTTACCGGAACTCTCAACATTTCCCAGCCCCCTGGCAATCACTATTCTACTTTGCTTCCCTGATGCTGAGTACTTTAAATAGCTCATGTAAGTGGACTCATACAGTATTTGTCATTTTGTGACAAGCTTCTTTCTTTTAGCATATTGTCCTCAAGGCTCAACCGTGTGACAGGATCTTTTCCTTTTTCAAGGCTAAACTGGTCCATTATATATATGACCTATATTTTCTTTATCCACTTACCTGATGATGGACATTTGAATTGTTTTCATTTCCTGACTATTGTGAAAAATGCTGCAAGTTACATTGGTGTGTAAACATCTCTTCGATTCTGCTTTCAATTCTTGGGTATATACCCAGAAGTGGGATTGATAGATGAATAGGTTTGTGTGTGTGTGTGTGTTTAAAGGCGGATGGTTGCTGGCTTGATGTGGTTATTAAATTGTTACTAATAAAATTATAAATCCCCAAATTGTTTGCATCAAGAGAACTGCTATAAAGATGGAAAACCAAAAGCTACTCCTCGTCGGTCATGTCTTACTCTCCATATGAAGAGGCTCAAACTTAGCATATGGCTTTTGCTCAGTCTTTCTAAGAGTTGACTAAAGTCTTTTCCATCCTCTATTTTTTTTTCCATGTTTATTTTTATTTGGCTGCACTGAGTCTGTTTTGGCACACAGTGTCTTTAGCTGCAGCATGTGGGATCTAGTTCCCTGACCAGGGGTGGAACCTGGGCTCCCTGCCTTGGGAGCTCAGACTCTTAGCTACTGGACCACCAGGGAAAACTCTCCATCCTCTGTCATCAGGCCTCAGAACACATGTCTGAGTTGCATCAAGGTAGGTTTGCCAGTTTTAGCAAATAAAAATATAGGACACTCAGTTACGTTTGACTTTCAGATAAATAACAAATAATTTTTTAAATATCAGCATGTCCCATGTAATATATACTATTGACCTGAAATTCAAATGGAATCAGGCATCTGTGTTTTATTTGGCAATCCTAAATCAAGGGTGATGGGCTCCAGGACATCTATTCCAGGTCAATCTACACCGACCTTCTCTGGGAGTACCCAGCTGTGCTATGGCGGGCATTCTCTTTACCACACAACCGCCCCTGCCCTGCTCTCCCACCCCTCCATGCCTTTAGCTTGGGTCTATGCTAAATGCTCTACCCTTCTTTCCTGCAGCTATTTCCTGGGATCAGAGCTGGCTTGAGTGGCTGCTCACTGCCTAGGGTCAACTAACATAAAGGAAAAGCAGTCCCCACTCCACACTTGTCTCTTCTGGGTCAATGAGACCCCAAAGCAGATCACTGGAACTCAGCACAAGTTGGTCTGTAATTACAGCTGGTTCAAAGGCTATAGCTCCTTTGTCTATGATTATTTTCCTATCTGAATGTGGAGTAAACAATTCTTTGACAATTCACACCCACCCTGTTTCCATGGCTTTTGGCATTAAAAGTGTCTTAAGGAGTCCCAATCCTTGGGCAGGGGTTCTGCAGTCAGAGAAAAGTGTCTTAAGGAGTCCCAATCATTGTGCAGAGTGTTCTGCAGTCTGAGCCTGAGGCTTGTCCTTGCTCTCAGCAGCACCTGGGTCCAGGATCAAACATCAGTCTCTGCCCACTGGGCAGAAGCCACAGCTGCAACATGCTTTCCGGAAAATGGGCCAGGCCGAAGGAGCTCCCTGTCAGTGTTTTTCAGTGTTTCCAGAGCAAAGATAAAATTTCACTTTCACTGGACTGACTACACAAACTAAAAATAAAATTGAAAAAAGCAATCTAGTTCTGTATCATTTTTCCCCATGGTCAGGTCCCATTCAGGTCACTGACTATGCACTGAAATCGGTTATGAACAGTTGCTTGGCTCTGCCTTGCCTGGAGTTTAAGGCTGTCAGCCAGCCATACCCTGCGTGATGGCCCCGCAGAGCAGACAAGGCTACTTGTGGAAGCTTCGGCCGAGGGTAAAGAGGGAATCCGGTCAGCTTTTCCTCGAGGCTCTAGCAGTGGGCTTCCATGGGCTTTTTTCACAATCCCCAAATCTCAGTGAAAGTAGGCACAGAATGTCAAGGGCACAGCAAGGAAATGCTGTGCACTTCCTTGTAACTGAGAAGGCAGGAGAGAAAACCAACTGACAGCAGTTGCCGGTCACCATCATCTCTTTTCTGTTTTCCAACCTGACACTTCCTGTTTCTACTTTCCTCAAAGAAGTCATAAAATGTAGGGTGGAGAAACTCCGACGCAGTGGTACCAACTTGTTCACGTACAAGGTGGGGTGGTTCTGGGTCTAGTCAGTGATAAAGTGGAAGTCTGGAATGCCTACCGGAAGATGTTTTGAAAACTTATGCTTTGTGGAGGTGGGGAGGGGTTTAAATTGGGAGATTAGGATTGACATATACACACTACACTAGATAGATAGATAACTAACAAGGAACCACTGCACAGCACAGAAAACTCTTCTCAACACTCTTGTCTTAGTTGCTAAATCCTGTCGACTCTGGCAACCACATGAACTGTGCCCATCAGGCTCCTCTGTCTATGGGATTTCCCAGCCAAGAATACTGGAGTGGGTTGCCGTTTCCCTCTGCAGGGGATCTTCCTGTCTTAGGAATCAAACTCATGTCACCTGCATGGGCAAGTGGATTCTTTACCACTCAGCCACCTGAGAAGCCCTCTCAGTTCTCTATAATGACCTATATTGGAAAAGAATCTTAAAAAAAAGTATACACACACACACACACACACATATATATAACTGATTCACTTTGCTCTACAGCAGAAACAAAACATTGTGTCAACTACACTCCAATAAAAATTTAGAAAACAGGCTTAAACATCTAGCTGGAGACAGCGTTCTTCCTGCTGGCCCCCGCCCCTCTCCCAAATCACTTATGGATTATTTAGCTGATTCCAGTCTGAGTCATTTCCAGTCCTCCACTCCAGATAGCCATCGTTCTGAGCTGACACAAGATGACATTCATGTGCTCTGTCTGGTTTAAACCTCCTTGAACAATGATCACTCAAATCAATCTCCTTCTCCCTTTTATTCTGGCACACACTTCATGTTTATATTGTTTTCCTAAGATAAGCGGTTCTCACACCTTAATACACGTAAGAATCACCTATAGAGAATTTTGGAAAATATACCTTCTGTATCTTCCAGTGGTAGCTTACTCGATGCATGAATCTGTATCTACGTGCTCAAAGAATGAGTTTTACACTGTGTAAATTATACCTTAATAAAAGATTCTTTAAAAAAAAAATCACCTGGAAAACTTTCTGACTATTTGAGCCTGAGATGGGTCCAAGGAACCAACATCTGAATAGGCATTCCGTGTTACTTCTTCATAGGTGATCCAATGCTCACATTTAGGAAAAAATGCTTGAAGACAGCAAGGTCCACCGAGCAGGGTCCACCCCCAGCCACCATGACAGCCCCACTGACAGCGGCTCCTGCACTTCTCCAGGAAAAGACCAAAGGATGCTGGATCGAGCCACTGGGCAATCAGTGTGCAGACTCAGGTCTGTTCTGCCTCAACTCTGTATGCTCTGCGCTCCTGCGTAATATGCTTCCAACCCTAAAAGCATTACATGTTAAGACTGGTATAAGCCCTCAAAACCTTAGAAAAACTATTTTAAACTCTACATGGCAAATAAAAAAAATTTTAACTTGGATGCAACACCGTTTCCAGGTACTAGTCTCTGTTCTAATGGTAAATCTGCTGAAGCAACCTCTTTCCAAACTAGCAGCTCTAACAGCTTTCAAATGGCTCACACGTTTATTACCAAATATGGTTGGCTGACCAGTTTACAATCTGTGCTGTGAGGGTGAGCTCAGTGCGTGACCTGTTCTGTCAGTCTGTCAGCGATTCTGTGTCTGGGGGAACAGAGGGCATTGTTGCAGTAAAGGCTACCCTCTCCTCAGCCCTCCCCCACACCATTCTCTTCTCAAAGAGTGAATGAATCACACCAAGACTGGGCTACATCTGTGAGGGGCATCCCTCCCAGAAGGCACGCTTCTCCAGGAGTCCAGAACCAAGGGGAGCCAGAGATGGGGTGTGTTCCCAGGGGCTGCTTAGACCATACCCCCGCCCTTTCAAGGTCACCTACCCTCCCCAGATGGAGACGCCACAAACATGCCAAACCCTTCCAGCCACAGCAATCCCAGAGGAATTCTAACACAGCTATGAAAAATCAGGTGGTACCTTTCGAGCCCAAGCCTCTACTTTGAAAATTTCCTGCTCCTGTATTCCCACTGAGATCAACTTACAGGTGAATGTACTGGAAGAGATTTCCATATCAGGTTTCCTGTGTAAACCATTAAGCTCTCGGGCACTATGTTATACAAAGGATGGGGTAAAAATCCTCAAAATACACGTCCTGGCAGTTGAGTTTTCAAGTTTGGAAAAAGATGCACAGACCACAAATGAATCTTCTAAACTGTATTTGGAAATGACAGAAACATTCAGAACCAACCAACAAAAATCTTCCTAGAGACAAGGCCCTGAGAGGAGTCTGTCCCCACTGTGTAAAGTTTTACATTAACTATACAGAATGAAATAGTAACCAGTAATCTTTGGCACTAGAACGAGTAACTCCTTAGTTGTTCATACAATATCCAAACTGAACATTACATGACGTTAAATTGCTAGTTAACAGTTGAATTTTACATTTAAAAGTTTGAAGTTCTAGCTAAGTTTTTCAGTATCAATAGACTAATCATATCTAGCAGTGCCTGAGGTAGAGACTTCTGTAAGAGATTTACTGAAGAGAACACAATTGAGAGTATAATGAAGAAAAACACTTCCGGTCTTGGAAGCATATTATAGCCAAATGTCTTTGCTGGTTCAACAAGCCAAGCCTGAAATGCAGACCTATTGCTCCTTTCATTTCTGTAGAGAATTTGTACAGGGGTATAGGGCTTTCTTTTGTTTGGACTCCTGCATTTTGGAATACACGGATTGCTTCTTTTAAAAGTATGATTCTTAACATGGAATGTGCATGAACCAAACTCAACACCATTATTAAAAACAACAAAAACAACACAACTGCATTAGAGACAACAAATAAAATCTTTTAAACTTTCCATGATATACGGCCAGAATGAGTCACAGGTATGCAAGTCAACCTAATGATTCTAACATTTGATGGTGACTGTGAATTATTACAGATTTATGATACATAGGTGAGTTGAAATTTTATTTCCAAACTCGGCACTCTATAAGTGCAGGGGCTTTATTATTTTTAGGTGGTAAGACTCTTCATGAAATTACATGATTTTATGAAGATAAAATCAAGATCTGGAACCTTCCAAGCAAAATGACCAGCAACTGTGTATCTCTGGCTTCACAGTCAGGAAAGACCTTTCCTTTATAAAAAGGCATTTCTTGAAGTAGGTTCAAGTATAACATACTTGCCTTTTACCAAACACTGCCTGGCCAAAAACTTATCCTCAACTATAGGTATTATTTTTAGAAGTGTACAGTCCCATAAATGAGATGGAAAACACAAAGCCTGGACATTTATAAGCTTAATGGGTAAACCATAGGTATTACTAATAGGAATAACATTTAAGTCCATTCTGGAATAAGCTGCTAGAGCAAGCTCAGTGTTTCAACAACTGGTTCCTGTGATAAAGAGCACCAAAGGACATCTTACTATATCATATAGTTCTTTCAATGATTTTTTTTGAAGTTTCAACTCAGACAATGACCAACAGTTGGTCTTTTAATACTTTTCACCAGAGGCTTTCTCTAACTACTCCGTAACACTTCTGAGAGGTAGGTGGCTACTGGAACTTGGAAAAGTAAAGGGAATTGCTTAGTTTCATACCACAAAGAAATGACAGTTAAGGTACCTAATGACATTTTTCTTTTCAAAGACATAGGTGTCCTTCTTAAAGACAGATGTGTGGGAGTTCTAACCTGTGAGAACCATTTTTAGATGAGAGTTCATCTTTATCAAAAGTAATTCTATAGGTGTTAATCAAGGAAAATCCCCAGAAAAATTGACTTCTAATGAAATAACACACCTGTGGTTTAAATGAACAAATATAGAAGCTAGCAAAACTAAAGCAGAAAGCAAAAGGAAGCCACAAAATGAACATTAACACTTCTTTAGAGGAAAATGCTATCTAATTCTTCCCTCAAATTTGAGCTAAAGGAAAAAAGCCTGTTTGCTTTATAAAGGACACCCATCTGAATAAATCTGATGGTATATTAAGGAATATAAACATGCTGTTGACCATATCCTGATTATAGTATGTGAAGGACTAAGCGCTCAACTACTATTTAGAGAAGCACATGTCATAAGACACAGCATGTCTTATGCAGCAATTCAAAGGGATGTGATTTTGATAGGGAAAAAAAAAATGCTGTTTATACCAACACTTGCAAATTCCAGAACAGTAACTGGAACAATCTTTTTATTCACTCAGTGGGTTAAGCCAGACATTGAAAGGGCCATTTTCTTAATGTAGGTCCATGACATGTTTGTTAGCAGGTGAGAATGGTTTTTGCAAACTTGTACGTTCAAAGGCTAAAAGAAATGGACTAAGGAAGCAGTTAGAGTTGGGAAATCTATGTCATAATTAGAACTTTAGTGAGGAATAAAAATAGATTTGAACACATGTGGAGGTGACCCAGAATATCTTTCTATGTACTTGAGGAAGTTGAAGAATTATCCAGACACAAAAGATAACATTCTCATCAGAACAAGCCAAGATGAAACACCGGAGGCCCTGCCTGTAGAAACTAAGTGGATGCTTCTGGCACCGAATGTCTGCCTGGCATTTCTGCTTGACTCCATCCCTCTCCTATCATTCAAATTCCCAACCCTCCCAGTGGCAAAGCCACTCTATTCTCCCTCAGGCTCTGAATAAATGGACATGAACCTACATGTATTTTTTTCTGTCCTTCATTTCAGAAGTATGTGTGAAGTTCTACTGACATAATTATTATTGGTGGTTCTTTATCTTAGCCAGCCTGAAGTATTTAAAATCTTGCCTGTTTTAGAATAATTACTTGAAATTCTTTAGGAACACTTTGTTTTGAAGGAAACTGTGCAGATCTGGTAATTATCCAGGATACATACGCATATAAGTCATTTTCTGAAATTTTCCCTTCAGTCTCACTGGAGTTGACCTTTTGCTCAAGTGTTTAGAGATCCTGAGGAGCTTCTCTTGGGTAAAATTTACAGATTAAAAAAAGCAAAATAAATGTAAATGCATGGCTAGAAGATAAACTTAAATTTTCAACTGAATTTTTTTGGGGGAGGGGGAGAAATGGAGAACAAAGGAAAAAGAACTGTATACAGGATGCTGTTCTAAGACCCTCTTAAAAGAACTGACATTTAAACATTAAGAGCAAAAACAAAACAAAACCCACTCCTGGAATTTCAAAGCTCCAGGTGGCTTGCAATTAACTTTCTGTTAGAGAAGAGTGAGATGTCCCAAATGAAATGTTCCCTGGTGAGGCACACACTCCTTCCTTTAAATCTTTACCAAGCTCTCACTCAGAAGCTCTTAAACTGTAAGATGAATGATGTGGACATGACAGAGAGAACAAAGTTATCCAACAGAAGGTTGAAAATGGCAGTTAAATACCACTGCAAATTATGAGTGTTATGTAATATGAATGCTTGTCACTGACAAACAGATATGCCTATAGTGAAGAAATACTGAAATTCTCTTTCAGACTATTTACAGACAGAATCCCGTCTGAACTGGTCTTCTGGGCAGAAACCTACTTTGGCAGAAGTAGGTAAATTATAAAAATTCCATGGTATATGATAAGAAGAAGTTGAATTTAGGCCTTCTGCCACATGCAGTATAAGTGGCTTTGATTAATTTTTAGCCTAGAAAAGAATTTTTGTATTTTTATTGTTAACATATAAAGAAAATATTCATCACTGGCATCTTAAGAAACCAGAGAGAGGCAGATTTTTTGATTCAGATTTAAGGCAAATTAAACAGGCCCACAATTAAACATCAGGGCTTATTTTCTAGGCATGGCTTTGCTTGGTGATAGAGGAATCTCAGAACAGTTCTAGCCACGGTCTCCACACTGCTACTGGTTGAGGACACCTTTGTGCATCAGACTTTTGAAACAACTGACGTTACATACACATCATCAAAGCAAGGCTTGGTATTTAAAGGACTCTTGCAGTGAATGACTTGGAAACAAAAATAGCTTTTCAAAGACTAGATACAACTCTGGGCATATGAATAAGATTCAAAGATTTCTCAAATCAGAGAGAGATCTCTATTTCCTTCTACCGTGGACTTCCTCTCCGAGGCTAAGAACTGACTCATCCCCCTTCAGCTCCTCACATATCTGAAATCGTCCCTGTAACACGAGAGGCACTTTTTATTAGGTGTATAGCATCTATTAAAACTTTAAACCTTGGGTAGAGTTTGCTGAACAAAGTAGTAACACTAGCCTAATAGGCATTACCTTAAGGATTTTTTTCCCCTTTAATATAAAAGTATAACTACAGTGGTCCAATGTACAAATACAAAAAAAAGTTCTCATACTTAAAAAAAAAAAAAGTACCATAATACTGTACATACAAAAACTGTTCAACAAGAATGATTTAAATATATCTGTTCTTCTCCAGATCTGGAAGACACAAATGTAAAGTTCTGCAACTTATTATTGCTGGAACTCGTATCCAGGAACGCTGTGTTTCCCGTTCCCTCCCCGTTGCCCCAGCCCCACCTTCAGAGTCCCCTGAGCTTGGATCATGAGCCAACAGCATCCCTGAAGATAAGCAGAGCCAAATGTTTACTCAACGGAAGTCATCTTTCAGTGAGCCGCTGCTTACCATGAACTATGAAAGCACAAGCTTTAACCCCAGCCAAGATTAAATCCAGACGGAGGTCTTCCCGTCCCCTGATTTGCTACTAGCACTGCTTTTGTTGGACCCAGCTTTGGACCCCACTTTGGCTCTTTTTTCCCGGGAACCGTGGGGGTTGTTTTGGTGACTGTAGGCCTGGATGGCCAGATCCAGGCGTTCCTGAGCCATTCTGATTTCCCTCTGCAGAGTCTCCAGGTCGGGTGGGAGGCTGTCCTCGTGGCTGCCGTACTGCTGTTCCTGGGCGATGTTGGCCTTGTTTTGCTTGTAGGCAATCTTAGCGTTGGACAGTTCGGTGTACTGGATTTGATCTGGTTTGACGGCAATGTTATAGCCAGGGGGAGCAGATGGTGTATTCCAAGTGAAAGGATAATTATAAGCACCCGGATCTTCCAGTTCCCTCCTTTTACTGTTTAGTGAGTCTCGAATTGTCCCAAATCCTAAATGAAGCATCTCCCAAATGTTAAGCAATAGGCAAAGGCCTGTAACACCATACATTATCAGAAGAAAGATGGTCTTTTCAGTGGGTCTAGAAATAAAGCAGTCTATCTTATGAGGGCAAGGGAGCCTGCTGCACACATAGAACGGGTGGACTTGGAAGCCATACAGGAAGTACTGCCCAACCAGGAAGCCCACCTCGAACACCGTCCTCGCCAGCAGCTGCAGCACATAGATCTTCATGAGCCCATCCTCTCGAATCCGCCGCCGGCCATCATGCTTCGGTTTAGCTTGGTTCTGATCTTTATTTTCTTTCTCACTTTCTAATTCCATTTCTGGATACATCATGGGATCCTCTTCGTGGTCCTCTTCCGTTTCTTCAGAGCCCGGTGCTGTCTCCAGCGCATTGCATAGGGCTTGCTGCGAGCGGCCTTCTTGTCTGCGTCGCTGTGCTCCATCTTGGCAATCTTATGAATGGCATAGCCCAGGTACATGACCGAGGGGGTGGCCACCAGGATGATCTGGAACACCCAGAAGCGCACGTGAGAGAGGGGTGCAAAGGCGTCATAGCAGACGTTCTCGCAGCCCGGCTGCTCTGTGTTGCACACAAATTTGCTTTGCTCGTCGTAATAGATGGATTCTCCTCCTACAGCTGTAAGAACAATCCGGAAGACGATCAATACCGTGAGCCAGATCTTCCCTACAAATGTGGAGTGGTTGTGGATCTCCTCTAGTAGGCGAGTGAGGAAGCTCCAACTCATGGTGACTAAATTGGTCCGCCCTGACAAAAATGAAAAACACCAAAGGAAGATCAACAAATATTAAAATCTTACTTTTTTTTAAATTGATGATATCTTTACAAGCTACTTCTCTACATAGGTGAAATCTAACTTCAAGGCTCACACTAGAATGACAGAGTGAACAGCGCCTCACCCGCCACACCACCGTCAGGAAAGGCCCTTCACTGCAGTCTCTGAGCACTGGCTTATGCTGAGAGGGTCTTAGGGAAGTCTGATTTCTTTCCATGTCTTCTCTAGTTTAAAAGGTAAAACTGTAGCTGCCATTTGAGATACAATTCTTAAAGTATACTGGATGTTTTACATATAGTGTTATTTCTTAGACTTTCTGAATTTTGTGAGATAGAGGGAAGAGTACAAAGGTACACTTATTCAGCCACAGTAAGGCTGCCACCGAGAACACGATGGGGACACCTGGGCTGGACTCCACTGTGAAGAGGCACCTTATTGGCAAACTTAAATACTGGATCTGGTAACAAAGTATTAAAAAGAATTAAGGAGATGGTATAGCTGCAAATATTAATAACTGGTAAATATCAAGAACTAAAATAAAAGACAGAAACTCAGAAGCCTTAGCTAGGGCGCATCACAGCAGATTCTAGCATTCTGTATTATACTGTATTTTATTTACGGTTGATGTTAAAAAATGCCTGCAGACAGAAAATCCAATCAAGAGGTAAATCTACTTAAAACAGCATTTCAAATGATAGTTTTATTCTGAGATTCTTAGATCTATATTCAGAATCTTGGTAAAAACCATCTAAACAAGATAATACACATACAGTCCCTAAATCAGCCCCTGACAAAAAGCACACCTAGCTCTTCTCCTCTATCTTTCCTCTCTTGCTTTACTTCTGCAGATGACAGCTGATTATCAACATCATCAAAGAAACTTAAAGACTCTTTTTACCTGTTATCCAGAATTTCTGCTATCCAAAATTTTCTTAGAGAAATGATGCTTTGTTTACAATTTTTCCAGATTTTCTCTGGAAGAGAAACAGAAGAGAAGGCCATTAAGTTTTCTCCCACAGAAAACAGCAAATCACCACAATGCCATTTTCAGGGAGAAACAGTTTTCCATGTACCACAGGAATCAATCAGCATGAGATGGAAAACAGGACTGAGCTTGAATATCACTGTTCTCTTCTCCAATACATTGTGATAGGAGAAAGTACCTAAAAGTGACCGAAGATGCTTTAGTCACTGTAGTCCAAGAAAATATGACAGGAAGATGAATCACTTGTGAAAATCTGAAACAGATGAATTCTGGCATCTATAGGAAAAAGCCACAGCAGAAAATCTCAACGAATTTAAGCTGGGTCATTATAGGCGTTGCGAAAATCTTCACCCCACGTGCTCTATTCCTGCCCTCTTCTCTGGAGCAGCCAACTAGGAGCAAGCTGTTTATTTACAACACCCAACAGCTGGCTTCCCTGTCACTGGGACACCCATATCCACAGGAGGTGATTCACGGACTCAACTGCTCACAGAAAGAAAACATCTGCATGAGTACTGTGATTACTAGTGTATATACATAGGACAAATTACTTCTCATTATCAAGTTCTGCCAACTATGGAATAGCCATGGTCACGAATCATCTTCATTTGCTATCACTTAATTTAATAAATAAAATGTTATTTATTTTAACTGAGTGTTCAAAGCTATTATATGTTCAAAATAATAAAAAAATTTTTGGTAAGATATATGAAAAACCCCCAAAACAATTCCCAAAAGGTCAATGAAGAAGAAAAAAGTTCAGAGGCATCTACGTAACATGCAAGTATCAAGATTTACATACAGAAGAGTCCAATCACACAAGTATTTCACCACAGGACTTCAAGTACAACTCTTGTTTCCAACACTGATGTCCAACTGAGCTCAACAGTTCTCCTCTCACTCTATACACAAGTTATACAACCAAAACAAAAGTAAATAATAAGCAATCTTTAAATGGTGATGTAAGCCAGGTTTCCATAATGAATCACATCCACAGGGTCTAGACTCACATTCTTCCAAAATGCCATCTCTAAAGCATTTCCCTTAAAGCCTGAAATTTTATTTGTTCCAATAAGCCAAATCATGAAGGTGCAATCATTGGTTAGTTAGAAAACTCATTCCCTACACTTCCATCTGTACCAAAAAAAATGGCTATCTTTTTAACAATTTTTGCTATGAAATAATTTCTCAACAGTTCAGTATTTCATACAATAATCTTAACTTTTTTGGGGGGAGGGGATCAACGGCAAATCCTTCGAAGCCTGTATAATAAAGCAGTCATTTAAACACAACTAGAAACACATTTCATACTGGTTAAGCTGCAGGCCTCTACAATGCTGAACACTTAAAAGCCTGGTTTCCCAAAGGTTTTATAAGTGCCACAGCACCCTATCCCCAAACCTTGAGTATAAATGAAGTGTACAGTACTGTAACTTCAGCATCTCATAACATGGATGATGGGTGGTTTTCTTTCTAAAGTAACCACAGCCTTCCTAACGGAATGGCACCATCACCACTCTTTGGATCTACTGAGCTATCAGTGGGTTTTTCCTTCGATACTCTTTCCTTTCCAAATCCCTTTCCTCTCCTTGTAAGCATTAAGAGAAAGGCTTAAATATCAGAGTACACTACTCCAATCTGTGGGGAAGGGTAGAAAGGGAAAGTGGGGAGGGAGTGAAAGGGGAGAAGAGAGTCAACTAGTAGAATTGTGGGTTCTGGAATTGTTTTTCTTTCTAAAGTAACCACAGCCTTCCTAACGGAATGGCACCATCACCACTCTTTGGATCTACTGAGCTATCAGTGGGTTTTTCCTTCGATACTCTTTCCTTTCCAAATCCCTTTCCTCTCCTTGTAAGCATTAAGAGAAAGGCTTAAATATCAGAGTACACTACTCCAATCTGTGGGGAAGGGTAGAAAGGGAAAGTGGGGAGGGAGTGAAAGGGGAGAAGAGAGTCAACTAGTAGAATTGTGGGTTCTGGAATTGACATTTCTAAGCAAAACTGTGTCACTGCCAAGTGTGGTCTCACTGTGTTGCGGCACCACTAAAACTCCCTTTTCTCATTACCACTTTTTTGCTCTGCTAACAGACAAAACAACAGGGTTTCCCTGGTGGCTCAAGAGTAAACAATCTGCCTGCCAATTTGGGAGACACACATTCGATCCTTGACCCGGGAAGATCCCCTGGAGAAGGAAAGAGTAACCCACTCCAGTATTCCTGCCTGGGAAATTGCATGGACAGAGGAGCCCAGCAGGGCTACAGTCCACGAGGTTGCAAAGAGTAGGACACAACTTAGCAACTGAACAACAACAACAACAACAGACAGAACATGGTCTTCTCTGGCACCCCTGCTTCAGCAGGCAGACTTGGCTAAAGAGTGAGGAGCGAGAGTGCACAACCAACTGTGAATGGCTTCCATGAAAAAATAAAAATCATTTCCGTATTCTGTCTATGAATGGAAAGTGACATGGGAACATGTGATGAGTGTGGTGGAGATGGGGGGAGGGATGCTGAACAACTAAATGCTTTTCGCCAACTAGGAAAGCCAACAGATTTATACGTATTTTGACACTTAATATCTTCTTGAATATATCCTTTATGCTTTGGCTGAATTCATCTATAGACAAATCTAGGAAGTAATAGAATTAGGACACAAGAAATGTAAATCTGCATGGTTCTTGCCCTGTACTGTCATTTGAGTTTCTAAAAAGGTTCTAGCAATTTACATCACCTGGCAATGAAGTACAATTTTACCTCAACCCCAGCAGCACTGTTATGCTACTCTGCTAGATGCAAAATGGAATTTCAAAAGTATCTTAATTTGTATGTTTTTAATACAGCAGGATACATTCCCCCTATAGTCCTCCTTCTTTACGAACTATTCCTATCCTTTTGCCCATTTATCTGCAGAATGTATTCTGTATTTGACATTTAATATAAATATATTTGTTTTCCTCCAAAATTTACTACTTTATATAGTCACACCACACACAATCTGTTAAATATTCTTTCTAGGATAGCTTTTTAATTTTTTTTAATTAATTTTTATTTTTTTAGTTTGTTTTGCTTCACAATACTGTCTTCGCTTTGCTACACATTGACATGGATCAGCCACGAGTGTACATGAACTCCCAGTCCTGACCCCCACCTCCCCCCTCCCGCCCCACTAGGATAGCTTTTTAAATAACCTGCAAAATTCTTGGTAGCCCATAATTCAAAAGTATTTGTGATTCTATCCCCACCCCACAACACAACACATACTGAAGAAAAGCATGTTTGCTTACATAAAATGTACTGGACAGAAATTAAACTTTTAGTCTGTTTTCCAAATACACTTTCAAATCTACCTTGTCTTACACTAGAAAATTTTAAAAATTACTTGGTATCAACATGGTAATAAATTATGTAATCCCCTCCCAAATTATTTACATTTAAAGAGTTTTCTATCAGCTATATCCTAAACAGGATCAAGTCCAAGTTTACTGCCTTTTTCTGTAAACTAAAAGCATCTTTGGAGACCAAATGTAAAAGCTCATTATTTGGATTATCTCTGGAGGTAGATTATATGATCAGATCTATTTAACAATGAAGAAATGAGGCCCAAAAAGGTTTTAAAATTTCCCCAAGATCACCCAGTTATTAAGAGGTGAAGCTAGAATCTGAAGTCAGTCTTACTTCAGATTCTGGGCTTTTAAACACTAGTTAAGAATTACATTACAGATGAGTTGGAACCAAGTACAGATGAGTTGGAACCAAGTACCTTTGTTCACAGGTCCCATGTGAACACAGACGAGGACACCTTATCTCAATCATCGGGATCAGAATTAGACTAAATAATAAAGTCAACTCACAAAGATCAAGGGGGAAATTTCAGAGTTTCAGATCTTATACACAGAATGAACTGCAAGTTAAAAAACCAAAACAACACCCCCCGCAACACAACAAAATAAAAAGCCCCAAAAGAACCTCAAGGTTTCTTGGCAGTTGGAAAAGAAAAATAATGATTTCACTAAGAAAGATAACTTCTCTGGGCATTGAGAACAGGGGCTAAAGAAGTTGGTAAATTCAGTCCAGGAGTGATTAGAGTTGTTTAAGGGGAGATACACACGTGCTCAGATGTGCTCAAAAATACTGTAAATAAATCAAACCAGAATTCTAAAGAATGTTCAGTAACTACAGGAAAATGGAAAAAAGAAAACACATCAGCAGAGTGGACAAACAGAACACAATGGCTAAAATTAAAAAGAATGACTATGGGAGGAGATCCCTGAGATTCTGAAAAGCCAAAAAAAAAAAAAAGAGAGAGAGAGAGAGAGACATTCACTGGGTAGGAATGACTATACCTAGGTGTTGGTGAGGATATGGAGAAGCTGGTACTCTAAAACACTAGTCACTTTGCAAAACAGTCTGGCAGTGGAGCTTGCTGTAAAGAACTGCCTGCCAATGCAAGAGACATAAGAGACACAGGTTCAATCCCTGGGTGGGGAAGATCCCCTGGAGGAGGGCATGGCAACCCACTCCAGTATTCTCACCTGGAGAAATCCGTGGACAGAGGAGCCTGGTGGGCTGTAGTCCATAGGGTTGCAAAGAGTCTGACACGACTGAATCGACTTAGCATACACATGCAAACATGTATCAACAATATGATGAAGCCAGTCTGATCCTAGGCAAGAAGTAAAACCCTATGTCTATAAAAGGACTTGAACATAAATGTTCACAACAATTTTATGTCTAACAGTCAAAAACTGGAAACAACACAAATGTCCATCATCAGGTTGATAAATAAACAAACTGTGGTATATTCATACAATGAACTACTACTCAGCAATAAACTACTGATATGTGTAACATGGATGAATCTCAAAGTCAGGCAAAAAAAAACACTATATGATTCCATTTATAAAAATTCTAGAAAACGCAAACTCATCTATAATGACATAAAGCACATCAGCAGTTGCCTATAGTAGGGTGCAGGGAGGCACTGGCCAGCCTGATAAATTCTCCTGGCTATTATTTTTCAGTTTCTATTTCTGTCTGACTTCTTTCCAAACTTCTAAATACATATCCTGATTTTTGTTCTATCTTATTAGCCCATCCTTTTCAGCACTCTTTGTTGATTCCTTCACCAGAACTCAAGCTGTAAACGATGTCCCATTTGCCCCAACATCCCCCTGGAATTTCAGACTTGAAATCAACTGCTGCTCTACATCTTCTCCTGGATGTCTAATAGGCACCTGAAATTTAACATACCCCAAACCAATCCTCCCCTCCTCCAAAGAGTTACTCTTATTCTGTCTGCAGTTTTCTCAAACTCAGTAAGGAGTTTTGTCATTCATGATGTTTTTAAGGCCAAAATTTTCAAGACAACCTCACTCTTTTTCCTCACTCCATAGCCAAGCTATCAGCAAATCTTGTCAGTTCTATCTCCAAAATATATATCCACAGTCCAACCACTTCTTCCAATCTCTACCACTATCACACTGATCAAAGTCACCTTCATCTCTAGCCAAGATTACTATAAAAGCAAGTCTTCTAATTGGTCCCCTAGCTTATCCTCTTCAGAGATGGCAATGGCAACCCACTCCAGTACTCTTGCCTGGGAAACCCCACGGACAGAGGAGCCTGGTAGGCTATAGTCCATGGGTTCGCAAAGAGGCGGACACGATTGAGCAACTTCACTTTCACTTTTCACTTTCATTCACTGGAGAAGGAAATGGCAACCCACTCCAGTGTGCTTGCCTGGAAAATTCCAGGGACAGGAGCCTGGTGGTCTGCCGTCTATGAGGTCGCACAGAGTCGGACAGGACTGATGTGACTTAGCAGCAGCAGCTTATCCTCTTAACCCTCCGAGTCTCTTCTCCAAAAAGCAACCAGAGTAAAGCTTTTAGAAAACAAGTCAGATAATGTCTCTCTTCTGCTCAAAATTCTCTCAGAACAAAGACTCCAATCTTCACCACAGTCTATCGATGGCATCCTTTATCACACAGCTGCTAGGATACTTCTGGTCTCTTCACCTTCCGCTCTCCCTCTGGCTCACTCTGATTAAGGAATACCTACGTCCTCGCAATCCCCTGTTCATACCAGTCATGTCATACTTCTGCCTCAAGATTACTGTACTTGTTATTTTCACTGCTTTGAAATATTTAATTTCATAGATACTAGCAGAACACACTCTCACTTCATTCAGGTCAGCCCAAAAGTCATCTCCCTAATACTTTCCTCAGGGCACTTTCCTCTAAAATAACATCTCTCATTCTCCAGCCCTTTAATTTTTCTTTACAGCACTTACCCTCACATAATTTCTATTTTACAATTTGTTTATAGACGGTAAACTCCCTGAAGGCAGACTTTTATTCTTTTATCCCCAATACCTAAAGCCCCACAGCCTGACAAAAGGTAGCAGGTTTTCAATAAATTGTGCTTAGTTACTAAGTCGTGTTCGCTAAGTCATGTCCGACTCTGTGACCTCATGGACTGTAGCCCGCCAGGCTCCTCTATCCATGGAATATTCCAGATAAGAATACTAGAGTGGGTTGCCACTCCAGGGGATCTTCCTGACGTAGAGTTACCCAGGGATTGTCTCTTAAATCTCCTGCATTGGCAGGCAGATTCTTTACCACTGCGCCACTGGGAAGTCCCTCTCAACAAGTATCTGTTCAATAAAAATGTCCCTGATGTATTAACTGGAAATACAGGACTCAGAACAATATTATCCAATACTGTGAAAACAAATAAGATTTATGCATTACAAAACCCTAGAAGGGAAAAAAAAAGCTTGAAAGGATATAAATGAAAACCCACTCTACCTTCTCCCTTCTTTAGCCTTTTTCCTGTATCTCCACTAGAATTCTTTCTCTAAAATGGATGTGTTACTCCTTTGCTGAAAAGACACTAATGAAAGTGGCCCCTCAAATCAGTGGCACCAAGATGGATTTTTTAAAGTATTAGAATAAAACATAGTTGATATCTGTTATAACTCTGGACATGAGAAGAAAAGATGAATCTGAGTACAGAAAAACAAAAAGTGTCTCCACGGATAAAAGAAAAAACAATTTAAACAATACTGGGAAACAATGAACTAAGGAAAGAGGTTCAGTAATTCTTTTATATGCAAAGAACTTATCTCTAATATATATAAAGAGTTCAAAACAGACATTCCACAGAAAGAAAAACACAAATTCCCCTTAAAAAATGCGAAACATGGGTGAACCTTGAAAACATAACGCCAAATTAAAAAGTCTGACACAAAAGCCACCAACTGTATGATTCCATTTATATGAACTGTCCAGAGTAAGCAAATCCACAGAGACAGGTTAGTTAGTGGCTGTTAGGGCCTATGGGCTTCCCTTCGATCCCTGGGTCAGGAAGATCCCCTGGAGAAGGGAAAGGCTACCCACTCCCGTATTCTGGCCTGGAGAATTCCATGGACTGTACATACAGTTCATGGCGTTGCAAAGAGTCGGACACGACTGAGCTTCACTTCAGGGCCTATAGGAAATGGATTGTGATTGTTAATGGGTATAGGCTATCTTTTGGGGATAATGAAAATGTTTGGAATTAAGACAGTGGTGGTGGTTACACAACTTTGTGAATATACTAAAATCACTGAATTGTATACTTTAAAAGAACAAATTCTAGGGTATATAAATTATATCTCAATAATAAACTACTCTGAGATACAATTCTCCTATCACACTGGCAAAAATCCTGAAGTGAGAGAGGTTATAGAAAATAGACGTTTTCAAATACTGCTAGTGGGAGGGCAATTTACTAATACCTACAAAATTATACATGAATCTGTATCCTTTGACCCAGTACCTCACTTTTGGGAATGATCAAAGTAGAACACTGTTTCTATGTAACTCAATGTCCACTGTCAAGGGAATGGTTAAATGCACCACGGCCTATTTACACAGCAGAATACTGCATGGCTGTAAAACATGAGAAAAGATATTCAAGACATTCAAACAGTGAAAACAGCAAAGTATTGTGTATATACGTATACATCTTTTCCATAAAAAGAAAAAATATCAATCTGTGTTTTTTGCTTAGATTTCTATAAGGAAACACAAGGATATCTTTCTTTTTAACAAAGAAAAGTGGAGGAGGAGATAAAGAGGGATGGGACAGAATTAAGACTTTTATTACATATCTTTTTATAGTCTTATATTTTTAACCAAAGGAATATATTGTCTTTTTGAAGAAAACACCGCCCCAAACATTCCATGTCCTAGAAAATAAAGTCTGCTTGAGATTTAAAATAAGTCTTTTGTAAACTTTTTAAAGTTAAAAAAATTTAAATAAAATCCTTCATCTTCTCCACACCCTAGCCCTGCCTTTTTCCTCGGAGCACTCGGCACTACCTCAAACACTTATTGGTTAACTTGTTCATTATCTGTCACCTCAATCAAATTAAATAAAGACTTTGTTCTTATAACCTTGGCACTTAGAAAAACTATTAACTGAATCATTTAATAAATTTGAATCTCTGCTCATTGATTTTCCTCTACTTTATATGGTCTTTCCACAATTTCCTACTTGGGAAAATTTTTTATCCTTTAGGATCTAGCCTAAAGGTCACTTCAAGTTTTCTAGACCTCCTCATTTAATCTCCTCCTCAGAAAGTCCATAATAAATTTTTATTCCACCAATATCAGGACTTAATCTAGTAAACTGAGTTAGTGGTATCAGTTTCTTCTCCTGGAATATTAGTTTCTTGACAAATTCAGACTTAAATTGAAGAAAGTAGGGAAAACTGCTAGACCATTCAGGTATGACCTAAATCAATTCCCTTATGATTATACAGTGGAAGTGAGAAATAGACTTAACGGTCTAGATCTGATAGAAGAGTGCCTGATGAACTATGGAATGAAGTTTGTGACATTGTACAGGAGACAGGGATCAAGACCATCGCCGTGGAAAAGAAATGCAAAANGAATTCCATGCTTCTGAAAATTTTCTGAGCCCTCATATATAACTCAATAAATATGTGTTACATTCAACAGAAGCTCTAAATCGATTTATAGGAGGCAGAAAATATAAAATATGTCCACTTCCATGAACACAATCATTTCAGAGCAGAATACAATGAATGAAATAGAAGTACAAAATGTGAAAATACTCAGAAAAGGAAAAGAGACTAATTTCTATAGATTAAAAAGTATAAGCTGTCAATTATATTGCCATAAAGCTAGAAAAAAAAGTTTAAGCTTACTGCACAAGACAAGTGGGTCTCTGAAGAATGGGTATGGTTTCACCAGGCAGAGCTGGGTGGGAGGTAGGGGCAAGGCAGATGGAGAACATGATATGAGTGAAAAGTGGCACACGGCTCTTAGACTGGAACACAACGGAGGACGTTTGAGAAGTAGCTGCAGAGAAGTCTGAACAGGGAAGTCAAAGGCCAGTCTGCAGAGGGGCTTAGCACACCATGAAACCTGAAAGTAAGCCATGTTAAGTAATGATGAGTAAACGTTCCTCAAATGTGGTCCACAGACCACCTTCATCACATTTATCCAGCATGCTCACTGAAAATGCCGATTCCCTGGTCCTACGTACCCAATTTCCACTCCCAGTTGTACTGAATCAGAATTTAACACATTTACGGTTAAACATTTAAGTTGTTTACAATGATTTACAATAATACTTAAAACTTTGTGTTTATCTGTGAGTCGCTTTGTCATGTCCAACTCTTTGTGAATCCATGGACTATAGCCCATCAGGCTCCTCTGTCCATGGAATTCTCCAGGGAAGAAGTCTGGAATGGGTTGCCATTTCCTTCTCTAGGGGATCTTCCTGACTCAGGGACTGAACCAGGACTCCTGCATGCCAGGCAGATTCTTTACCATCTGAACTAAAGGGAAGCACATTTCCAATTACAGATTTAGGATAAATTTATAAAAGAATTTCTTTGTATAAAAGAAATTTGTACAAAGTTGTACAAATTGTGAAAAACTTTGTGAGTGTATTATTAAGAAAAGGTCAGTATTTTTTTTAATGTACCATCTCTCCAAAAAATTTTAATATGTATTACCAAATGACCCCTCCAAAAAGCCAGTACCTGTTTATATTTCCACTAACAAGGATAAGAGAATGCTGTTTTCCTCACTCCTATACCAATGATTCTAATGCATTTTTAAACAAACAAGGCTTGGGTTAATCTGTGTTTAAATTATAAGAAGTTTTACACTGTCATTCTTCATTAGGGAAATGCAAGTGAGACAAAAAACGCATAGTAAGGTACCATTTCACACCCAAAAGGACGGGCACTATTAAGAGAAATGAAACCAGAGCTAAAAGGTTATGGAGAAACGAATCACTGCTGAGCACTGCCGACAACGTAAAATGGTGCAGCTGCTGCAGAAAATGCTATGATTTTCTCAATGTATTATATACAGAAGTATCACATGACCCAGAAACTCTACTTCTGGACGTCCACCTAAAAGAAATGAAGGCAGGCATGCAGACAGGTGTCTGTATATCCATGTTCAGTGTACTATCCGCAACAGCCAAAAGGCGGAAGCAACACAGTATCCACCAACACACAAACAAACAAAATATGGTGTATACCCACAGCGCCATTCAGCCTTAAAAGGAAGGAAATTCTGACACATGCTGCAATGCTGATGAACCTTGGAGACAGCTGGCTAAGCGAAAGCAGTCAGTCACAAGAGGGCAAATGTTACAGGTTTCTACTCACAAAAGGGCCCTGGAATAGTCAAACTCAGAGAGAGAGAAAGTAGATTGGTGACTGCCAGGAGGTGGGAGGAACGGGGAGTTAGCATTTAATGGGAAGTGAGTTTCAGTTGGGAAGAGAAAGTTCTGGAGACAGACGTAGATGATTGCTGCACAACAATGTAAATGTACTTTATGCTACAGACCTACGGTAAATTTCATGCTACAGATATTTTACCACAATGAACAAGTAAAAAAACCCACAATTCACTCATGCAATTAGTATTTACTACCATCAAGAAGCTTGCAATAAAGTACTACTAGTTTATAAGAAATTACAAACACTTAATAAAATTACAGTTGTATTCACGAGGTATTTAAGAACATCCCTGGTGGTCCAGTGGCTAAGACTCCAAGCTCCCAATGCAGGGGGCCCAGGTTCAATCCCTTTCCAGGGGACTAGATTCCATGTGCCACAACTGAAGACAGTATGCCCCAACTAAGACTTGGTGCAGCCAAATAAATTTTTTATATATATATATATAGATATAGATATATATATAAAAGAGGTATTCAGTCTTATATATGCTATACAACAAAAGACTAGAAGAAATAACTGAAATCATCTATTAAAGTTTAAACTTTTTATAGCACAGTGACTCTACAGGGAAATGCTTTACTTTCCAGTTTATCTGACTCATTTTTTCCATTACAATCTCTTTACTATAATGTTGGCCACAAAAACACCATTAATCCAAAAATATCAATTTTATATATTTCTTTGGAAAAGTTTCTCATAGACTCATGTAGAGGAAAAAAAAAAGCTCCCAAGAGATTCAGATGAACTAAAAAAGTATATAACTTTTCCCTTGTCAATTTTAAAATACTCAGTAAACTGAAATAACTAGGAAATTTTAAAAATTAAAATAAGCAGTGCTATTTTAAATGTCTTGCAAATGCACAATCAAGTTAGGTCAGAGCTGTTTTAATCTCCTTTTTAAAAAAAATATTTATTTAACTAATATGGGTCTTAACTGCGGCATCTAGGATCTAGTTCCCTGACCAGGGGATCGAACCTGGAGCTTCCCATGTTGGGAGTGCAGAGTCTTAGCCACTGGATCACCAGGAAAGTCCTAATCTCCTTCTAATTAAAAAACACTTGGGCTTCTCTGGTGGCTCCAAAGAATGTGCCTGCAATGCAGGAGACCTGGGTTTGATCCCTCGGTTGGGAAGATCCCCTGGAAAAGGGAATGGCTACTCACCCCGGTATTCTTACCTGGAGAATCCCATAGACAGAGGAACCTGGTCGGCTACAGACCATGGGATCACAGACTTGGACATGACTGAGCGACTAACACTTTCTTTTTCACTTAAAAATCTTAATTCCTTTTCTAAACAAAAATCCAGGATGAACTAATAGCAAGAGTACTGGAGTGGGTTGCCATTTCCTTCTCCAGGGGATCTTCCTGACACAGGGATTGAACCCAGGTCTCCCACACTGTAGGCAGACGCTTTACCGTCTGAGCCACCAGGGAAGTAAAGTGATTCTAATCTTGACTTTTAATGAAACTGAGAGTAAGCCCTGACCTGAGAGCCAAGAGATTCTAACAGGCACTTCAGAAATAAGTATTTCTTTCCACTTTTTCATTTGTGAATTAAGTGAAAATATAACATCAGATCATTACTAAGGTCCTTAACAGTTGATGAAAATCGCAGAGCACTTTTCACAAAACCACCAATAAATTATGTGGAATTCAGAACTCCAGGGACAGGAAAGAAGCAAAGTAACAAGCAGTGAAACTGAACAATATTAAGACATCAAATTTTCAAAAAGGCATTTTCCAAACAGTCATCCCAGAATATCCGCGGTTGAACTAAACTGAAAAATTTCCATATTGACTCATCATGATTCTCAAGTATTAACTATTGGGCCTCACAGATTATGAGCTGAGTGATCCACTAAGAATTGTGCTAGTGATTCACACTCCTGAATGAGACTGCTTTATGAGCAGACACAAGGAATCAATTAAAGGGTTTACAGTGAAGTTTTGTTTAACTGGAACGTTTTAAATGGAAGTTAATTCTGCATGAGTGATAATAGATATTTAATAACTAGCTAGTGACAATTTCTCAGCAAAAGCATTATGGCAGCTCTAATCTATGTATTACAACTGGTAATCTATGTATTACAAACAGGAAAACAACGTGTTTTTCAAAAGAGCTCTTGGCTATGAACCATATTTGAAAAATAAATATTTAAAATCTGTTGTAAGTCAAATTATAAAATAAAGGAGAGAAAGTATCTTGGCTCTATTAACTAACAAGGAAACAAAATACACATTGTGGGTTGAAGTGTCAATTTGTGCTGGCAAAAAGCCATTCTATTTGAATGTAAGAACCTTCAGGAACCAGCTGGAGAAGTATGGGGAACCTGGGATAATGTGTTCATTCACAGTGCATCGTAAGTGGTACTATCTTCATGTAGAAAAGGACAGTATTGGTACACTAGTCCAAAACAGCTTAAAACTTAGGTCAAATCAAATGAACAACAGTCTAGGAAAATGACATGCCTAGGGAAAAACAAAAATAAACATTTAACATTTCTGATATGACTAGGGTCACAATACAAAATTTGCAAAAAACATTACCATACAGTGATGGTGAGGCTGGACTGGTACAACCTTTTGGAAGGTATTATGGTAATATTCACCAGAAATTTTAAAATGTTTTATGTCCCTTAATCAGTAACACCACATCTAATAATTTACCTTAAATAAATGCCCAATAAAATAAGAATTTTATGTAACTTATGATATAATCTCTATGAGGAAATATTGCACAATCATTATAAATCTTGTTTTTAGTTCAGTTCAGTCGCTCAATTGTATCCGACTCTTTGCGACCCCAGTACGCCAGGCCTCCTTGTCCATCACCAACTCGCAGTTTACCCAAACTCATGTCCATTGAGTCAGTGATGCCATCCAGCCATCACATCCTCTGTCATCCCCTTCTCCTCCTGCCTTCAATCTTTCCCAGCATCAAGGTCTTTTCCAATGAGTCGGCTCTTCGCATCAGGTGGCCAAAGTATTAAGAGTTTCAGCTTCAATACCAGTCCTTCCAAAAATCTTGTTTTAGGACAGAGATTACAAAATTCATACAACTATACAGGGACAAAAAGTAGATTAGTGGTTGCCTGGGACTGAGAAGGATGGGAAGGAGTAGAGAATAACTGGTAACAGGTACAGGGTTTCTTTTGAAGGGAATGAAAATATTATAAAATTAAACTGTGGTGAAGGCTACACAACCCAGTGAGTCTATTAAAAATACTGAAGTACATTTTAAACAGGTGAGCTGTACAGTGTGTGAATTATACCTCAGAAAAGCTGTTTAAGACATTTTCTATACATCTAGATACCAGTAAGTGATACAAGTAACTGAAACAGAACAGTGGAGCCTGGACAACACAAGGACCAACTAAAGGGGCTACTGCTTATCAGCTTCAGCCTTTGGAGTCATCAGATTGTCACAGCTTTCAAAATAAGTCTTTAACCTGGATTTTTACGTGAAGCCCAATTTGGGAATACTTTTTTGACTGAAGTATAAAATACCTACAGAAAGGTGAAAGTGAAAGTCGCCCAGTCGTGTCCAACTCTTTGCAACTCCAAGGACTACACAGTCCATGGAATCTTCCAGGCCAGGATACTGGAATGGGTAGCCTTTCCCTTCTCCAGGGGATCTTCCCAACCCAGGAATCGAACCCAGGTCTCCCACATTGCAGGCAGATTCTTTATCAGCTGAGTCATAAGGGAAGCCCAAGAATACTGGAATGGATAGCCTATCCCTTCTCCAGTGGATCTTCCCAACCCAGGAATCGAACCAGGGTCTCCTGCACTGCAGGCAGATTCTTTACCAACTCTGCTATCAGGGAAGCACAGAAAGGTACACAAACAGAAATGTACAGATCAATGAATTTTCATATAACCATGTAACCAGCACTGAAATCAAGTAATAAGTCTTTAACCTGGATTTTTACGTGAAGCCCAATTTGGGAATACTTTTTTGACTGAAGTATAAATACCTACAGAAAGGTGAAAGTGAAAGTCGCCCAGTCGTGTCCAACTCTTTGCAACTCCAAGGACTACACAGTCCATGGAATCTTCCAGGCCAGGATACTGGAATGGGTAGCCTTTCCCTTCTCCAGGGGATCTTCCCAACCCAGGAATCGAACCCAGGTCTCCCACATTGCAGGCAGATTCTTTATCAGCTGAGTCATAAGGGAAGCCCAAGAATACTGGAATGGATAGCCTATCCCTTCTCCAGTGGATCTTCCCAACCCAGGAATCGAACCAGGGTCTCCTGCACTGCAGGCAGATTCTTTACCAACTCTGCTATCAGGGAAGCACAGAAAGGTACACAAACAGAAATGTACAGATCAATGAATTTTCATATAACCATGTAACCAGCACTGAAATCAAGAACAAAGCATTACAAGCCATAATTATGCCCCTTCCTACCTAAGAGAAATCATCAATGACAGATTGGTGATATTTTGTTGTGAGAGATGGTCCTATGCATTGCAGAATGGATTGCAGCGTCCCTGGCTTCTTCCAGCTGTGACAACCAAAGATGTCTCCAGACACTGCCAAATGCCCCTTGGGAAACAATATTATACCACACCGAGACTCACTTGTTTAACCTGTCCTTGATCTTTACATAAATGTACTCACAGAATGAATTCTTATATATCAGAATCATAAAGAATACACTTTTGTGTCTGATTCAACATCTGCTGAGAGTCACCAATCCTGATGCATTTAGCTCTAGTCTACTCATTTCCTTTGCTTTATTATTTTGCCATTGTGTGCATAGATCACAATCTATCCATTCTACTGCTGGTGGGCATTTGAGTAGCTTCCAGTTTGAAGCTATTATGCATGATGCTACTGTGAACATACCAAGTGAGTCTTCCAGTGAATGTATGTATGTTGTTGTTGAATGCCGAGACCCAGAATTGCTAGCTGTGTGGTCCACATATGCCAGCCTAAGCAGATTAGTTCCTTTCTTAGGGGAGTTTATCAATTTGCACTTCTACCTGTCCTTTTTTTCCTTTTTTCATATTGGCAACTAACAAGAAAAATAAATATTTAAGTAATACTGAGCCAGATACCTTATTAGCTGAATAAAGCATGCCAATTTGTGATCTGTTTTTTAAAAATGTTTCACTGTGTGGGAAAATGCTCATATGTAGTAGAGAAACAAAAAAAATCAAACAAAAAAAACTCACAATATATCTGAATGGAAATATGGATGGATATTTGATGATTTCTGCATTATTTGCTTTTCAGTATTTTCTACAATAAACATGTAATAATGAAGCTGGCAAAGCTTTCGTATGCAACAAAAGCCCCAAGAGAAATTTAAAAAATAGGTCAGGGTACAAATTTCATAATATTTGCATACATACATATTTTACATTCATAAGGACCTAATTAAATAATGAATATATCACAGAAAAGTTAACTATCTCATAGAATCTTTGATACAATTACTACACTGCTCCTGCATAAAGGGATCCAGGAAAGAACTTATATAAAATTTCACCCTAGAGCAAAATATAGGATGATGAGACAACAGGGTAATTCTTTTTTTTTTTTTCAGGGTAATTCTTAATTTGTAAAGATATATCAAAAGTTATTAGTTCTCTGACATATCTTATATAGCAGTTAGTATCATAATGCTGCTCTTCTCATTTCTTTAGAGACGCACTCTAAAGTGGTCCAGAAGCAACACAGAAAATTAACATCCTCAATACTTCCTTGAAATGCATAGTTATTGGCATTGTGCCATTGCTACCTGCTGGTTATGAGTGTCTGATACTGAATAATTGGAGCTACCTCTATTTGAGAAAATGATTGTTAAAACAGCCACCAGAAACGTTCCAGTGTCCATTATGAATTATATTAAATGTTTGCTTGGCATGTGAAAATGTTACAAAACTCATACTTCCTGTCCTAATCACTTCACTTCATATCAAGGATTCTTCTGTTGGGATAAGAATGTGCCCATGAGACTCAGTGCAAACCCAAAAAAAAAGATTTATCTCCTGAGAGAAGGCACTGATGTTAATATACTGCCCTAAATGGAGTTTTTAAAACCAAAATAACCGGTTACTTTAAGGCTTTGCTAAGGGAACTATTCTGAGCACAGATCTCATCTCCATTTTCCTATCTGAAGAAACTACACTGGGGGGATTTCCCTGGTGGCTCACTGGTGAAGAATCCGCCTGCCAATGCAGGAGACATGGGTTCAATCCCTGATCCAGGAAGACCCCCCATGCCACAGAGCAACTAAGCCTGTGCACCTTAAAAAAAAAAAAAAAACTACACTGGTACTTCCCTGGTGTTACGGTAGACAGGAATCACCCTGCCAATGCGGGGGACACGGATTCCATCCCTGGTTTGGGGAGATTCCACATGCCTCAGGGAAACGAAGCCCATGCTTCACAACTACTGATGCCTGCACATCTGGAGCCAGTGCTCCCCGACGAGTCCTCACAATGAGAAGCCCTGGCGCAGCAACCAAGAGCAGTCCCTGACAAAGACCCAGTACAGTTAAATTAATTAGGAGAATATATCACAGCAGAGTTATCACAGCTTTAAAAAAAAAAAAAGAAAGAAAGAAACTACACTGACATGTATGTAAGTTTGAACCAAAAGGCAAAAAAGTTTTCTGAGGCAAAATAAATAAAAAGCAGTAGAAATTAAAGCTTCTAACTACTAAGAGCATTTTACCTGGGGTTCAAAATGCTAAGGTCACTTTAAATTTCTCCCTGAACTAATAACCATAATTAACTGGCAACCAAAATAAATCTATTCAAGCTACATATATGTAATTTTCCTCCCAGGATATACCTCAAATCATACTTTCCTTTCCCACCTTCAAGTATGATAGGTGACAATGGCTTCAGACACACAATTCAGTAAGAACTGAGACATTCTACCAATTTCTACTAATTTTTCCAAACTCAAAAGTAAAAGCTTTCCTTTCCAAGTAAATCTGAGAAGTGCACGTCTGCTTGAATTGCTCAACCTATAATAAATACAAAGCTTTCACTCTGAATAATGAGAATGTGCACGTGTGCCAGTTACTTCCCACTCTCTGCGATCTCATGGACTTCAGCCTGCCAGGCTCCTCTGTCCATGGGATTCTCCAAGCAAGGGTACTGGAGTGGGTTGCCATGCCCTCCTCCAGGGGATCTTTCCAACTCAGGAATCGAACCCGCGACTCTTATGGCTTCTGCACTGGCACCAGCCCACAGTATGAGATTAATACCCATATTTTACTAAAGAGAATACTAAAGATCATAATGACTTGCTTAGGATCACCCAACAAATTAGCTGTAAAGCCTAAAACACAACTCAAGACCTAATGATCTTCTTCCTATACTATGTGAATTTAGTATTTAGTTTTAAGACCAAACAGAAGGTCACTGAAAAAACTGACAGTGATATACAAGTTATAAAACTAAAGATTCCACTTAAAATAGCAACAGATACATGAAATACTGAGGAATAAGCTTCACAAGAAACATAATACCAAGGAATACTACCAAGTAACAAAAGACTTAAATGCTTAAAATACTTTAAAGACTTAAAGCATTATGTGTTCTTGGATACAAGAGCAATCATAAAAATATTAGTTCTTAAATTGATCTAAATGTAATTCAATCTTGATTTCTAAAAATACCAGTAGAATTTCTCTGGAACCAGACTAATTCTAAATTTAATGTGTAAAATTAAATAGTAAGAATGGTTGGGAAATTTCAAAAAGAGAAACAAAGGCACACAAGCTTCTCTAGATATATATTATGAAGTTAACTTTAAAAGGTGAAATTGGCAAAATGATTAGAAGACTGGAACAGAATAAAGCTCAGAAGACCTAAATATATCTGAGAAAATGTATGATACAGGTGGCATCTCAAACTAACAGGAAAAAGATGGAACATTCAATAAATGATATTGACTACTATGGGTAGCTATCTAGAAAAAATTAAACATAAAGTTTGATCTTTAGGTTCCAAATAGATCAAAGATTTCAAATTAAAAGCCAAGCAATAAGCTAAATGAAATGAACATTTTTTCTTTATAAGCTAGGTAGTGAAGATTTTCTAAAATGAAACTACTTAGATGTCAAATGAAAGAACTGAGAAATTTAATTATAAATTCTAGAAAGCTAGAAAATACAGAACTCAAAAGATATACTAAATGCTTAAAATTATTTGCAATTCTTAAAAGAAAAACCTAAGTTCTCTAACACATAAAGAGCTCCAACAGATAATTAAAAAAACAAACAAACAAACAACCTCAATAGAAATATGCAATGCAGATACAGAAAACAAATGTATGCTTTCGAAGGGGAAAAGGGAGGGGAGATAAATTCGGAGTTTCGGATTAGCAGATACTAACTACTATATATACAACAGATAAATAGCAAGGTCCAACTGTACAGCATAAGGAACTATATTCAATATCCTATGATAAACCATAATGGAAAAGTATCTGAAAAAGAACACACATAAATATATATACCTGAATCACTCTGTTGTACACTAGAAACTAACACAACATTGTAAATCAACTATAATTCAATTAAAAAAAAAAAACCCTTCAATGAAGAGAAATGTAAATGGCTTTTAATAATATGGCATGAAAAGATATTCAATATCACTTGTAATTAGGATTTACAATTAAAACTGTACCAATATACTACTTTTCACTTGTCCAATTGGAAAAAAATTTTAAATTGATAACAGATCACTGATAGGTGTGTGCGTGCTTAGTCACTCAGTCGTATCTGACTCTTTGTGACCCCACGGACTGTAGCCCGCCAAGCTCCTTTGTCCATGGGGATTCTCCAGGCAAGAATACTGGAGTGGGTTGCCATGCCCTCCTCCAGGGTATCTTCCCAACCCAGGGATCGAACCCAGGTGTCCCAAATTGTGGGCAGATTCTTTAGCCACTGAGCCACCAGAGAAGCCCATAAGTAGGCATTCTTTGTGCTTTACTAGAAGCCGGGTAAAATGGTAAGCTTCTATAAAAGACAAGATGGAATATCCATCAAAATTGAAAATGCACATACTTTCTGATCCAGCAAGCAATTCCAGTGCTCAACATTTATCTAATGAATGTTCAGATATATAAAATATTGCACAAGAATATTCACTGCATTACTCAGAGGTTAAAGCGTCTGCCTCCAATGCGGGAGATCCGGGTTCGATCCCTGGGTTGGGAAGATCCTCTGGAGAAGGAAATGGCAATCCACTCCAGTATTCTTGCCTGGAGAATCCCATGGACTGAGAAGCCTAGTAGGTTACAGTCCACGGGGTCGCAAAGAGTCGGACACGACTGAGCGACTTCACCACTGTTGGTTAACAGGCTGGAAACAATGTAAAGGCCATCAGTAAGAGACTCCATAAACAAATTACAGCACATCTAGTAATGAAAAAAAAGTCAGCTGTGTTGGTAATAGTAAGAAACAAACTAAGATACATGAGTGGAAAATGCAGGATATAGAACAGTGTGTAGAGTATGCTATTTGGGAGGATACTGAGTGTACAGATATCTCTGAAAGAATTCACACACACAAAAAGCAAACAGTAATTGTCTCAGCAGAAAGAAGAAATCTGAGTAACTGAGAAGAGAACAGAGGAAGGCTTTTCACTGTAAATCTTCTCACACCTTTGATTTTGTACTATGTAATTACCTATTAAAAAATTTTTTTTAATTCAGTGAAGTGAAATACTCAAGTACAAAACTATCAATGCCAGCATTAATGTATAATTGCATAATATGTCCAAGTTTCTTAGGACATTATTTATACTGACTCTTGGTCCAGCAAACAGGAAGAAATTAAAATCAGAACTAGGTAAACTATGTAAAAAAACAAAACAAAACAAAATTAATCTTCAGGACTTCCCTGTTGGTCCCAGTGGCTGGGACTTTGAGTTCCCAATACAAAGCGCAGGGTTACATCCCTGGTGAGGGAACTAGATTTCACTTGCTGCAACTATGAAGATCTTGCATGCTGCAACTAAGACCTGGTACAGTCAAATAAATAAATGAAATATGTTTAAAAAAAAAAAGAAAAAACTAATCTTCAATTTCTTTATTCCACCTGACAACCTGCCTAAGCCTGTGATTATCTTCCTGGAGGCAAGAGTCTCCACTATGTATATTACATCATAGGTGATCATAGTATTTTGGTTTATTAAAACCGCTTAAGACTGATCAGGCCATGGATACATCATGTTTACATCAGTAAGTATTTACTAAAAACCTAGCACTGTATTGGCATATAAGACCAAAAATGCAAAAAAAAAAAAAAAATAATACAATAAGACGACTTCTAGTTAGAACAGAAACTCTGACAGAAGTTACTTCATTACCACCAGTAACTACAAATAAAAAAGAAATTAGTAAACATCCAAATAATTGTTGAATACATAAATGAACTATGAACTAGCTGCTAGGGATATCGGCCATCCAAGACAGACATTTCTCTTGACTTTATGGCATATAAAGTATAGTCTATGGCATATTAAACCCCCTGGCAGTCCAGTGGTTAGGACTGTAAACTTTTACTGCTGGGGCCTGAGTTCAATTCCTGGTCAAGGAACTAAAATACCTCAAGCCAGGAGGTGTGACAAAAAATAAAAGTATAGTCTAATGATGAAATAGGTACTATACAAATAATTAAACTAATTAAAATTGTAATCTAGCCTACATAACGGAAGTGCAAGGTGCTAGAAGACACTCCTAATCTAATATGGGCTTCTCCGGTGGCTCAGACAGTAAAGAATCCACCTGCAACGCGGGAGACCTGGGTTCGATCCCTGGGTTGGGAAGATCCCCTGGAGGAGGGCATGGCAAGCCACTCCAGTATTCTCTGGAGAATCCCCATGGACAGAGGAGCCCCGAGGGCTACCGTCCATGGGGTCGCAAAGAGTCGGACATGACTGAGCGACTAAGCACAGCACAGCACACAGTGAAGCAAGTTCTGAAGAATGAAGAGCTGCCTTCCAGACAGAGAGATTAGCTACAGCATGTAGAAAGGCTGTTGGGTGAGCTCTGAACCTTCAGTGAATGGGGGGAAAAAAGATCTGTATAGCTAGACCATATTCTACAAGAAAGCAAGTAAAAATAAATGACGCTGGAGAAGTAGCAAGGACAGTCACACCCTGTTAAAAATGAAGACTGAAGGCTTTTAAAGGGAGAACAGAAGTTTTCAGATAAGTGACTCAATTAAATCTGCTTTTTAAAGACAATTTTAGCTGATGTGAGAGTAGATTAGAGTATACTGCATATACATACATAGTAAAAGTATGAAGAAACACAAGAGAATAATAAATTCAGGTTGGTGATTACCTCTGGTTAGGAGGCCTACAACAGTGGTTGTCAGGGGAGAGGAGGTGCAATCAGGTAAGGAAACAGAAGACTTCAACTACACTGGTAATACTGTATTTTTTACTTTTTTAAACAGAAGTGAAAAAACAAGGAAAAACCGTTTAAAATTGACTATAATAACTGTCTTAGGAAAAGATGGCCAAGACTAGGATGGGGAAACTAGAGGTGGAAAGAAAACTGCAAGACTCTGGCTTCAGTAAGTTGTTGACAGAGCCACTTAATGAAACAGGGTACAGTGAAGAAAGTGTAGGTCTGGAACCAAGATCAAGAGTTCACTCTGGGCAACTCAATTCAAACTGAGTATCTAAGTGGAGACGCTGACTGAGCAAAGAGTTGGGATCAGAAAAGGGGTCTGAACTATAGATAAAAAAAAAATTGGTTGTATTAAAAATATATGGTGGGACTTCCCTGGTGGTCCAGTGGCTAAGACTCTACACTCCCCATGCAGGGGGCCCAGGTTTGATCCCTGTTCAGGGAATGAGATCCCACATGCCATAACTGAGAGTTTCCCATGCCGCAGCTAAAAGATTCTGTGTGCCACAACTAAGACTTGGTGCAGCCAAATAAATAAAAATAAATAACTATTAAAAAAATATGTGGTAACTGAAGGCACAGAATGGTTAAGATTAGAGAAGGGAGGCAGACTAAGGACCAAGACTTGAAAGAGACTATCAATTAAAGATCTTTCGGGAGGAGTGGAGGAGACCTGAAGGAATAGCCAGAGAGCAGAGAAGGAAAATCAGAAAACTAAGAGAAGAAACTATTTCAGGAAGGAAATTTTTGAATCCAATAAACACCTACTCAAGATGGGCAATTAGGAATCTAAGGTCCAAGAATGAGTAAAGGGGAATTCCCTAAAAATAGACAAGAGTCCAGACCCACTTCACTCTGAACATTCCCAAAAGGAATGTTGTAACTTGGTTAAGTAACAATAAAGTCCATCAAACCTGACAAATCCCTGAAAGATGCAGCTGAAAATTTTTATGACTATCTGAGACTTAACTACAATTTAGATGAAAATAGGATATGAAGTTGATTCCATCTCTATAGAGAAAAAACAAAACCTCTGAAATCCTATACATTTTTTTTGTTTCAAAGATTTTACATAATTTCCAGATTGCTAAACCTTTTTGGCATGTTAAACTCTAAGCATTTTGAAAGCAAAATCCACATAACATTCATCTTTGAATCTTCAGCATCTAGTTCAATGCTTACCATAGGTACACGACTGAAAAGAGAATTGCACTGAATAAACGGGCACCAGAACACTTCTGTCCAAATTCTGCTGGTGTCACAGCAATATAGCCTCACAGAACAGGCTTTAACTAAGAGTTCTACTCATTCTACAGAAATAAAGATCTCATCCTTGTCTTTAGGAAAAAAATACAAAACCTCATCAGGCAACACTTTATTGACTTGAATGATAAACCCAAGTGTTCTCTACCATATGCCAGTCAGAATGACTGGTCATTCATTCTTGACAGCTGTAGAAAATAGCGGTGCTCAGACTTAACCAAATAGGTCCTTACTTCCACACAAACTAAATTCATAAGCTGCAGTAATATGCTTGAAAAATAACCGCTGACACTTTGCTGATATTAACAGCTCAAAACTGTTTTCTATGTTTAAGTTTCAGGTTAATGGCACCAGCCAAAACCTATCTTATATGTATTCTCAAACAAATGGTCTCCAAAAGGTAAAAAAAAAAAAAAGTAACTCCATCCTATCTTTGCCTAAATTTTAGCAGGCATTTTGGATAGGAGCCACACATACTTCTATGCCACAAAAAGCACAAGTTCAGAAATAAGTAAGATACTTCCAGCTGCACTCAACTATGCAAATTAATATTTAAAAAACAAAATACAAAAGAAAGCGCTTCATTAAATTTGAAATGTGAACTTTAAAAAAAAAGTTCCAGCTTTTTTGGAACTCATCACTTTGCACTGAACAAAATCATGGAACTAGGTAGGTATTTACTGAGAAAAAGATGCTCTGAATTTTAATTATCTATTTTGTAGTCTAGGATCCCAATTAATGAATCCATAGGTGAATCCTGAAGGGGCGGTGAGGAAAGGAGTGGCTCATCAGAGACCTACCCAGAGTCCTTTCACTTCGGCTAATTTATACAGATATGAAATAATACAAATTAGTAAGAGATAGCAGCATTCATAAATAAGATTATTATGCTAAAATATGTTAACTTCTTAAACCTTTTCAGTTGAAGGCTGAAACTCAATTTTACTTTCATGGACTGAACATAAAGTTACTCAGTCCTTTGCTCCTTTTTTAGTTGTTAGCACAAGTAGAAAATCAATTTAAGGGGCTTCCCTGGTGGTCCAGTGGCAAAGATTCTGAGCTTCCAACAAAAGGGGCTTGGGTTGGATACCTGGACAGGGAACTAGATCCCACATGCCGCAAAGGAGACCCAGTGCAGCTAAATAAATAAAAAAAAAGAAAACCAATTCAAAAGTCACACAACCTAAAAAGTTAAGAACACTGACATTTGGAAAGGATGTTTGAAATGCTTGGGAAAAGGACCCAACAGTTAGTGAACAGTATCAAACCATTCTTCATAAATCAGGACAAATAATAAAAGGAGAATTTCATGTAATTACCATATATTCTCTTCAAAATGTCCTTTTCTTACAACACTCTGCTCACAATGATCTGGTGAAAACTAAGACACAGACTTGTTTACCAGAGCTTTTTACCTTTCACCCAGAAGACTTAGTTCACATGTTTCTTTAATTCTGCCATTACATAGCACTTAGGGAATCCAAAGCAACTGCAATACACAAAACTATGCTAAAATCTAAAAAAGAAACACACACAACGCAGCAAACATAATCACAATTCACGTACTTTTAGTCAGGAGTTTTCTTTTTCTGCATTCTTATTCTGAATGATACCTAAAGCCCTCTTTTGGAGTAAAGGATTTGATTCCTAAATTACACTGTCTTTTTATCCTACAGATGTTAATGTACTCCGTTGATAAGGGAATTAGAATCCTTTTCACAATATACAGTTTGATTTCTACAACACTTTCACATATATTCACTGGAACATATAGACAACACGAACGTATGATAATTTTTAGACTAATCAGGCATACAAGGTAACGCTTATCCAGAACTTATTGTAACTTGATTTATTCGATCCCACAAAGTAGTCTTGATGCTAACAAAGTAAAGCGCGAGCACAGTGAAATCTGTACGACTGCAGGTTCTCAATGAACAAAAATTCCTTCAAATGGTAAATCAAACCCGCCCATTTCCCAAAGAAAAAGTAATCCCAATCTTAAAAAGAGTCGCAAAAAAAAAAAAAAGAAAAGAACAAACAATTCTAAACCACACAATCACGTAAATCTTTTCAACTCAAAGCTCCAACAGCAGCCGCCAACCACACAACTGGCCACAATCACAGTGTTAGCGCCTTCCCGTAATTTTGAATCTGGAGACAGAAGGGGGAAAACAAAACACACACACACACCCCACACACACACCCACACACACACACCCCCCCACACACACACACACCCCAACCCCCCATACCGGTCGTTCAAAGTTTCACCAAGCGGGAAAAAAAATCATTTTAAGTTTTAAAAACAAAAACGTGTTAACCGAGAGGCGATTACCATATTCTCCGGTCCCCTCACTTCCAAGCCCGCGAACTACATCTCTCAAACATTCACGGAGACGGGAGTCCCGGCAGGGATGTTCGAGGAAAGAGCCAGACGAACGGCGCGCCGCCCGGAGAGATGTCAGGGGCCGAGCATCCGGAGACAAAGACCAGCCCGCGAAGCGCCCCGGCTCGGCCCTGCGCCCCTAACCGCCCGAGGAGTTGCGAGCACCGCCG
>SJXQ01002661.1:482930-496995 GCA_006408695.1 Aepyceros melampus
AAGAGACAGGCGCTGGGGCGGGAGGGGGCGCCCGGAGCGCGCGGGCGGCCGCGCGAGGGTTCAACTTTCCGCGGTCGGGTCTGCGCGCTCCCCAGCGGTCCGGGACGCGGCACGTGTAGGAGCGACCCACCAGCTAGGAATCTAGACCCCGGGTGGGCGCAGACTTCGCCTCCGGGGCAGGTCATTCCTCCAGCTTGCTTCTCGGGACCGGAACCGACCCCGGCCGGCCGTGCCTCACTCCGAGCGGGCATCTAACGGCGCAGTGAAGACACGCCTTACCTGGGTATCCTGGGTTGGTTCATTGAGCCCCGGAGTTGTCTTCTGTGCTGCGCTCGGCCAAGGCCAGGGGATGTAACACCGGACGCTGATTCCCGGTTCTAGGTTCTGCTCTGCAGTTACTCGAAGATCCTACTGGCCTTCGTCGGGTTATGGTCGTAATTCTTCCGAGGCTTGGCTTTTACTGTTCTAAATACTTTTGAGGTCCTGGACTTCTCAAATTAGCAAAGACCCTAATAGGCCATTTCCTCTTAACCCTCTACACTCCGGCAGGATCCCATTTTCAAAGGGATCCTTTAAAAACTTGTATGAATAGGTAACTTGAACCTTGAACTGCACAGTAGGAATATGAAAACTCCTCAAATGCTTTAAGTGGAGGTGTCCATGCATAACAATGGAAGTCGAACTCAGGAGATGGGAGAGTACTTTACTTTGTAAATGCTCCTAAATTATCTTATCTTATTGACCATCACCATACAGAAGGATGGGTTTTTATTTTACCCTTTTGATCACAGAGGAAATTAAACTCTTAACCGGTGAGATGACTTGGTACAGGTCAAATCCTTTCCCCCACCCAACCCCCGACGGAAACCCAAGCCCTTTTGGCCAGTCGAGAGGTTGAAAACAAACTTGAGGGCTGAGTATCTGGCCCACTGACAGATGTTTTGTTTGGCCAGTAGGACGTTTTCCAAAATTGTCAATCAGTTGCCAAATTTTAAAAATCTGTCTTTCTGGCTTCTCTCTAAAAAGTCAAAAGTTTTACTCACTTTGAGCCTCTGTTTTCCCCTGGCAGTTACTTGTAAGTAGCATCTGTCTACCAGGCTCAAGCTCCTCTCCACTCAGCATCTTGAATCATTTTCATTAGCTGCTTGGCCTCGGTATTTAAATTATCTTCCCCATATATTTGCTATGTCCTGAGAGCCACATGCCCTCCCCACTGTCGTTGTTACGTCCCTACAAATGTATTTAAAATTACAAGTGTGGGGACTTCCCTGGTGTTCCAGTGGCTAAGACTCTGTGCTCTCAATTCGGGGAACCCAGATTCCATCGCTGCTCAGGGAACTAGATCCCACATGCTGCAACTAAGAATCTGCATGCCACAACTAAAATTATCCTGCACGTTGCAAGTAAAGATCCCGCATGCTGCAACTAAGACCCGGTGCAGCTAAATAAATAATAAAAATATTTAAAAATTAAAATGACAAGTGTGAAGACCCTGTAAATATGTGAAAATAGGAATAAAGTACAGATAACACAGGAGACAACATCGTTGTAAAACTGACCACAATATTAAAACTCCCAACAATTGCTAGTACAAATATAAATTGGTACAAATCACTTTGGAAAACTATTTGGCAATGAATGTCTACTAAAGCTGAACCTAGGAATGCACTATGAATCTGTAGTTCTACTGAAATTCCACAGAAATATGTACAAAATACTTGTTCTAGAATATTCATGGCAGCACTATTTGTAACAGCCAAGAAACTAGAAACTACCCAAAATGTCCATCAACCACAGCAAGGATAGACAAAATGTTACATTCACACAATACACAACAATGAGAATGAACAATCTTTACAGGCAGCTTTAAGATAGATGAATTTCCCAAAACTTTCTATTTATATGAAGTTCAAAAACAGACAAAATTAATTTGTACTGTTAGAAGTAAGGATAGTGGTTATCCTAGGGAAAGGATAGTTACCAGAAGAGAGGGGGCTGGTCTTGTTCTCTTCTTGATCTGAATGCCGAATACAAGATACACAGGTGTGTTTAGTTGCCACATTTGAGCTGTTCTCTTTCAATAGGGGTAGTTTACTTTTCTATGGTATGTTAAGGCCAATTAATAACCTCTTAAAACATTTGGTTATGTAAGTATATATATATAAACAAATATGTATTATATATTATACATGTAAATTTTATATCTATATATTAGTTCAGTTCAGTTCAGTTCAATCGCTCAGTCGTGTCTGACTCTTTGCGACCCCATGAATCGCAGCATGCCAGGCCTCCCTGTCCATCACCAACTCCTGGAGTTCACTCAGACTCACGTCCATCGAGTCCGTGATGCCATCCAGCCATCTCATCCTCTGTCCTCCCCTTCTCCTCCTGCCCCCAATCCCTCCCAGCATCAGGGTCTTTTCCAATGAGTCAACTCTTCCCATGAGGTGGCCAAAGTACTGGAGCTTCAGCTTTAGCATCATTCCTTCCAAAGAAATCCCAGGGCCGATCTCCTTCAGAATGGATTTGTTGGATCTGCTTGCAGTCCAAGGGATTCTCGAGTCTTCTCCAGCACCACAGTTCAAAAGCATCAATTCTTCAGCGCTCAGCCTTCTTGACAGTCCAACTCTCACATCCATACATGACCACAGGAAAAACCATAGCCTTGACTAGACGGACCTTAGTCGGCAAAGTAATGTCTCTGCTTTTGAATATACTATCTAGGTTGGTCATAACTTTTCTTCCAAGGAGTAAGCGTCTTTTAATTTCATGGCTGCAATCATATACTCAAATGTTTATTAGGTATTATTTTCCTATAAATTCATGGATGGACGTGCCCGGGAAGCCTCTCCATCTTTTAGCATTACCCGGTCTTCATGGAGATTGACAACCAAACACTTCCTATATTTGTTATCTTATTCTCAAACATGCAGCTTGTCTCTATCTAGGTAGAGCAACCAGTTTTTTTGTTTGTTTGGTTTTTGTTTTTTTGCCACGCTGCTTTTAAGATCTCAGTTCCTCCACTAGGGATTGAACCTGCATCCTCTGCAGTGAAAGCTCAGAATTCTAACCACTGGACCGCCAGGGAATTCCCTAGAACAACCTTTTAAAGATGGAAATAAAACCCAAGGAAAAGCTGTTTTACCGCAGACTGTTTAAAAAATAGAAACGTAGTCAGACTCTGTCTCCTGGTCAGAACTCCTTCCTCTCCTCTTATTACCTTGCCAGCTAGAGACATCCTTTAACCCAGTTATAGCTGAGCTGAGGCCAGAAACCTAAGCTAGTGGTCCAGGCATTGAGCAGGGTAAGAGCGAATCAGGTCAACTGCTAGAATATGAGCTCTCTGGAGGCAGGGAAGCTATATCACAGTTCCTAGAGTCCAGCCTAACACATAGTAGGTGCCTGGCAATTGTATACAGAGTGAATGCGTGAAGGAAGGCTCACCACTGTGGGCTAATATAAAAAGGCTACCAGAGGGAAGGAAACATAAAAAGGATACCAGCGGGAAGGGGAAAAAAAAAACAACAAACCTCACATTTCAAATGGGGAATTGACGGAGAAATAGGGTCTGATTTCCAGCCTCTGGCAGGGTGCAGGAAAGCCGGGTGCTGTGAGAACCACGTCACTTTTTATTCACATGGGGCTCAGGCAGGAAAAGATCAAAACTCAGTTTGAGAACTTGAGAGTCACCCTGGGGCTCTGTGGTTTGGGAACTGGAGGGTCAACTTGAAGGCTGCAGTGTGTCATTATTTCCATTACACATTTTCCAGGGTCTCCACTTGGCTGGTAGGTTCAGAGCCCATTCTTCTGTCCTAGGGAATGGGACCAGAGGCCTAGAGAGGTAGGATTTGGGAAAGCTCCCTGTTGGCAATAGGAAGCCGTTGATTCCTTCTGCTATTGGGAGGGGGCATGTTACTATCACAACCCCCTCCCTGCTATAATCCCCAGCAGTCTCAGTTAAACTGTAGTTGTTGTTCTGTTGCTAAATCCTGTCCGAGAGATACATTATACTACTCCTTCCTGCCACAGGGGTTTTGTTTAAAGCAGATTTTTTTTGGTCAAAGAATTTTTTGAATGGGTAATACAAGTAGTATAAAAGAAACAGTAAGATAACTCCTTACCAGTGTTTCCCAGAGCCCAGCTAGCAGTTTTTTGAGTATTAATGCTGAATTTCAAGTTAAGGTCAATTTACTTGCAAATGAAGGATGCATGAAATATGCTTAGGAGTTGGGGATGGGGAGAAGGATATGGGAGATGAAGAGACCTTCTCTGGTACCACCCAGACAGGGACGTTTGGACACGCCCAGAACCCAGTGTGCTGGGTCACGAGCTACCCTGCCTTGATGAGTCCTTGAATGTCTGGAGGCCCTGGGTTCAGAGGTCTGTCCTGTCCAGCTGTTTACATTCATTTATGTGTATCCCCTTTCTTTTTTTTTTTTTGGCCACTTGGTATGTGGGACCTTAATTCCCAGACCTGGTATCTAACCTGCGTGCCTTGCGTTGGAAGCAGTCTTAACCACTGGACTACCAGGAAAGCCCCTCATTTACACGTATTTCTAAGATGGCGTGAGTGCTTAGCGCTCATGTGCTCTGTTGTGTCCGACTCTTTGCTACCCCGTGGACCGTAGCCCCCAAGGCTTCTCTGCTCATGGGAATGTCCAGACAAGAGTACTGGAGTGGTTAGCCATTTCCTACGCCAGAGTATCTTCCAAACACAGGGAATGAACCTGCGTCTCCTGCGTTTCCTGCGTTAGCTCGCAGATTCGTTACCACTGTGCCTCCTGATTTTTGCCTAAGATGGTGTGAGAATGTGATGAAATGCACGGGAAAGCACATTGTCATATGTTAAATTTTCATTGTAAGGTGGTCTGTAGTGATTATCATTGTTGGTTGGATAGTGGAGCCATTTACCTGTGGAATGATATGGTTGTTGATTTCCTCATCTGTAAAGTGGGGATAATGATATCTACTAGTTGGGGCTGTTGTGAAGATTAAATATACCTAAATCTTGCAGGCTCTCAAGACATTAGTCCCCTCTCACAGTGTGCTTTGGGGAATTTGGGTATTCAAAAGGACCCCACACAGAACTTTAGCAAAACATTTCAAGTCCTCTGGTGCATCCATTTGTTAGTACTGGGGTCTGTGCTGGTGTCTTCCACAGCTCAAAATTCTTCCTTCGTGAGACATGATTCTATTCTATCACTACACTCCCATTCAGCCTTCCAATCACCATTATCCACACCCTCTTAGAATCTTTAAAAATATGTGAGCAGTCTCTCCAGAATGATTATTGTTGTTCAGTCACTGAATCATGTCCAACTCTTTGTGACCCCATAACTGCAGTACGCCAGGTTTCCCTGTCCTTCACTATCTCCCAGAGTTTGCTCAAACTCATGTCCATACTGGGGTCTGTGCTGGTGTCTTCCACAGCTCAAAATTCTTCCTTCATGAGACATGATTCTATTCTATCACTACACTCCCATTCAGCCTTCCAATCACCATTATCCACACCCTCTTAGAATCTTTAAAAATATGTGAGCAGTCTCTCCAGAATGATTATTGTTGTTCAGTCACTGAATCATGTCCAACTCTTTGTGACCCCATAACTGCAGTACGCCAGGTTTCCCTGTCCTTCACTATCTCCCAGAGTTTGCTCAAACTCATGTCCATTGAGTCAGTGATGCCATCCAACCGTCTCATCCTCTGTTGCCCCCTTCTCCTCTTGCCCTCAATCTTCCCCAGCATCAGGGTCTTTTCCAGTAAATCAGCTCTTCATATCAGGTGGCCAAAGTATTTGAGCTACAGCTTTGGCATGAATCCTGCCAATAAATATTCAGGGTTGATTTCCTTTAGGATAGACTGGTTTGATCTCCTTGCAGTCCAAGGGACTCTCAAGCCTTCTCCAGCACAATTTGAAAACATCAATTCTTCAGCGCTCAGCTGTCCTTATGGGCCAGCTCTCACATCCACATCTGTACATAACTACTGGAAAAACCATAACTTTGACTATATAGACCTTTGTTAGCAAGGTGATGTCTCTGCTTTTTAATATGCTGTTGAGCTTTGTCATAGCTTTTCTTCCAAGGAGATTATTCTTCCAGGATGATTCAGTTCAGTTCAGTTCAGTTCAGTTGCTCAGTCATGTCTGACTCTGCGACCCCATGAATCACAGCACGCCAGGCCTCCCTGTCCGTCACCAACTCCTGGAGTTCACTCAGCTCACATCCATCGAGTCCGTGATGCCATCCAGCCATCTCATCCTCTGTCCTCCCCTTCTCCTCCTGCCCCCAATCCCTCCCAGCATCAGAGTCTTTTCCAATGAGTCAACTCTTCGCATGAGGTGGCCAAAGTACTGGAGCTTCAGCTTTAGCATCATTCCTTCCAAAGAAATCCCAGGGTTGATCTCCTTCAGAATGGACTGGTTGGATCTCCTTGCAGTCCAAGGGATTCTCAAGAGTCTTCTCCAGCACCACAGTTCAAAAGCATCAATTCTTCAGCGCTCAGCCTTCTTGACAGTCCAACTCTCACATCCATACATGACCACAGGAAAAACCATAGCCTTGACTAGACGGACCTTAGTTGGCAAAGTAATGTCTCTGCTTTTGAATATGGTGTCTAGGTTGGTCATAATGATTAGTGGGTACCAAAGGCACTTTCTTGGCCCAAGCCTGTAGCTCTTGGGGCTGTCTTTGAACAAATGCTGCAAGGTCCTTGGACCTAGTGCCTGTTTTTAGAAAGAGAGGGGATGTCCCCACCCTCCCTACCCCAGGTACCTTCTAGAGGCTGCCTCAGCCTAGCCATCTCATCTAGAAACTTCCACTGCCCTGGCCTGTTCCTGCTACCTTCTCTTTACTCCTCAAGGCCCCTGAAACTACTCTGTGGCCCAGTGTTTTCTCCCCTGTAACTACCCTAGCCCTTCAGCCTGGGTCTTTCTCATTCTTACCCCAACTCAGGGCATTCTCTATTCCTTGTCCAGTTCATTCATCATCACCCCCTCACTCACAGCACTCCTTAGCTCAAGGCAAGAGCTGCACGTCCCTCACTGCCCTGCTCTTGTCACTCAGCTCCCTTGGGCTATATATAGCACAGCTGTGTCTTTAGATTGTGTACAGCCTCAAGTCCAAGTCCCCCTCCTCCACCCATTCCCTTCCACCAACACAATCAGAACAAATCTGAAGCTTCCAGTTAGGGCAGGGAAGCCCCTCCAACAGGGAGAATGAGGTTTGCCAAGGGATGCAAGATGCTGAATTCAGGACCACCCAGAACATGGCAAGCTTCCCATCTGTTGTCAGTGACTTTCCCTTTCTCCTCCAGCCTGTTACCCATCCCCCCACCTTGCTCATTCTGGAAGAAAAGGAGCAGCACAGACGGGAATTCTAACAATCATACTACTTAACCCTTGCGTGCATGCTCAGTCATTCGGTGGTGTCCAATCTCTGTCCATGTGATAGGATCTTCTGGACCCAGGGGTTAAACCCACTGGCAGGCACGTTCTTTAACACTGATCAACCTGGAAGGCCCTATTTAACCCTTACATCGATCCTACGGGTAGATGTTACCTCTATTTTACAGATGATGACACAGACTCAAAAGAGGTTGAGTGGTATAAGACCAGATATTTAGAGAGCAGTCGGTTAAGGAGGTGACCCCATGTCTGACTCTGGCCTGCACTTTAGGTTCATTAAGTCTGTCTGCGTCATTCAATTAGACCCCTCTAAATTAGAATCTCGGGGAAGGCAATGGCACCCCACTCCAGCACTCTTGCCTGGAAAATCCCATGGACAGAGGAGCCTGGTAGGCTGCAGTCCATGGGGTCACTGAGGGTTGGACACGACTGAGCGACTTCACTTTCACACATTGGAGAAGGAAATGGCAACCCACTCCAGTGTTCTTGTCTGGAGAATCCCAGGGACGGGGGAGCCTGGTGGGCTGCCATCTATGGGTTTGCACAGAGTCGGACAGGACTGACATGACTTAGCAGCAGCAGCAGCAGCAAATTAGAATCTATATTAGTGTGACCTGATCTGGAAGAAAGAGGTTTATTAAGCAAATTACTAATGTAGAAAGATTAAATCAAAGTAATTATTAAAGACTTGGCATATTAACAAAAATGGTATCATAATTTTATCTTATCTGTTTACTAAAACAGGACTCTACAGAAATCTGTTCTTTGAACTTTTGGTTATTGTGTGTTCTCAGAGGTTTTTGAAATAAAAAGCAATTTTATTTCTTCTATTTCAAAACTTTCCCTCCACCTTTTAGTGTTCTCCAGCTTTGATTTTAGAAATGGTTAGAAGTCTAGTGCTTTTTTCTGTCACTTACTGTGACCTTGAGCAAGATGTTTACCTCAAGCCTTAGTTTTTCATCTTTTTTGTTAATTTATTATTAATTTATATATTGACCTCAAGGCTTGTAGGATCTTAGTTGAGAGTCCTTTGGACAGCAAGGAGATCATCTCAACAGGGAGAAGTTGAAATTCGCTCTCCTTAGCTTGGCCCCTGTTCTCTAAAGTACTCGGGGTTGACCCCGATTCTTGCCCTGTCTCAGCCAGACATTTCCACTCTTCCACTTCTGGCCTAGACCATTGATCTCTGGAGAATTCAAGCCACCCTTGGGACCAGGAGAGGCAGCACAGGAGTGTGTGTGAATGCCTGGGAGGAGAGTTCCCAGGGACGCTGGGGATATGTGGAGGCCCCGGGGCAATGAGGGCTGGGGAGAGAAGAGAGACATCAGCTGCTGGACACATTTTCAGTGCTGAAAAGTCGCTTTAGGACAGAGTAATCTGGGGGAGAAACAAAGGCCTGGGATGGAGTGGGAGTCTCTACATTACACCTGGTCCTTCTCCATTTCTTAGCAAGAAGGTTCTTTGGAGCGAGCCAGACCCAGGTTCAAATCATGACATTCACTAGCTGTATGTGTGCATGCTCAGTCACTCAGTCATACCTGACTCTTTATGATCCCATGCAGCCCGCCAGGCTCCTCTGTCCATGGGATTATCCTGGCAAGAATACTGGAGTGGGTAGCTATTTCCTCCTCTGAGGGATCTTCCCGACCCAGGATAGAACCCTCTTCTCCTGTGGCTTCTGCATGGGCGAGAGGATTCTTCACACCCGAGGCACTTGGGAAGCCCTCACTACCTGTGTACCCTTGGATAACTCATTTAACCTTTCAGAAGCTCAGTTCCTGCTCCAGGGACAAGCTGCTACTTACTGCGTAGAATGGTGGAAAGTTCTGAAATATGAATACTTGAAACAAAAGAGGTGCTAATGATGGCCATGGGCCTCCCGCAACCTAAGCATCAGCCTGCAGGCAGCAGTAGAAAGGGTTCTGGAGCTGTGAGGGAAGTCACAATTGTTTCAAATTCTTGGACAAATCTCCTTAGTCCGGAAAACATTCTTGGGAGGGGTCAAGACCAGCACCAGACAGGCTGTCTCCCACAATTATGGCATTTACACCCCACATTGTTCTTAAGAGTATTTTTTTAAAACATTCATTAATTGTTGGCTGTGCTGGGTCTTCACGGTTGCATGGGCTTTTCTGTGGCTGTGGCTCGTGGGCGTCTCGTCGCAGTGTCTCTCTTGTTGCAGAGTACAGGCCCTGGAGTCCTCGGACTTCAGCAGTTGCAGCATGTGGGCTCAGCAGTTATGGTTCCCAGGTTCTAGAGCACAGGCTCAGTAGTTGTGGCGTGTGGGATCCTACTTGACCAGGGATTGAACCCTTGTCTCCTGCATTAGCAGGTGGATTCTATACCACTGGGCCACCAGGGAAGCCCTAAGATAACTATTTAGCTCTGCCAGGTCTTAGTTGGGCCATGCAGGATCCTCAATCTTTGTTGTAGCATTCGGGATTTAGTTACCTGACCAGTGGTTGAACCCTGGCCCCCTGCATTGGGAGTATGGAATTTTAGCCACCGGACCACTAGGGAAGTACCCCTCTTAAGAGTATTTGAGGCCATATAATTTGGGGAAAACTCAGGATCTCTGCCCATTTTTGCCTGTATATTCCTGTCTCAGTTCTCCAAATCAAGTCCACCTCTGATCCAGCCATGAACCTCCACAGGATTAAAACACTGAATTGAGATAGGGGATCCCCTTCATCTGATCTTTTATTACTTTACACTGCTTGAAGTTTCACAAGGTGGCGCTAGTGGTAAAGAATGCAGGAAATCTAAGAGTCGAGGGTTCGATCCCTGGGGTTGGGAAGATCTCCTGGAGGAGGAAATAGCGCCCCACTCCAGTATTCATGCCTGGAAAATTCATGGAGAGAGAGAGGAGCCTGGCAGGCTACAGTCGCAGAGTCAGATACACTGAGCATCTGAGCACAATAGTTGGAGCTTCAGCCTGGAACTCAGCAGATGGGGGGTTAAGACTGATGTTCTGACCTATCTCCTCCCCTCTCCATTCCTGACTTCAAAGTCTCCTTAAAACCGGACACTGTGTCCCTGACCCCATAGTGACAGCTCCATCACCAGCTCTTGGCCAATTCAAAACAGCAGACGCTGAGCCCTAGCCAGACTGCTTGCACTCCACTTTCTAGCCATCTCCTAGGGTAAGCACCAGCATGCTGAGGACCTGTGGGGCCGGTAGTCCTTGCTTCTCCACGAGGAGAGGCAACTAGGGGTAAGAAGTTGCCTCAAGCAGGGACTTTTGTCTTGGGGTTAGACTTAGAAGGAGCCCGGCAGGCAGAATCCCTGGTCTGCGGCTCCATCTAGTTTGTGATAAGAGCAGACATTTATAGGGGTTTACAAGCAGAGCAGTAAGCGTCCCCTGGACAGGGAGGCAGGGTGTTGGCAACTGAAAAGAACCTGGCAAGAGATGGACCTGGAGACAAGTCCATGTCTAATTATTTGTCTCTGGCTCTGGTGGTTTGGTCACTACTGCTGTAACACTAGGATGGCTCTGGCTGCCCAGGGCCAGGTCTTCCTCTGCACCTCCCTTGGGAACAACCATCACAGACTCAAGGCCCGTGGGGGACCCAAGGTTAAAAGCCTGTTCCTCCCACCCTCATCTGAGCATTTTTCCAGCTGCTTTTCTTGGCCCAAGTATGATACCCGTAGGGACGCAGATGGTAGAGGGGGAGGCAGAGAAAACAGTGAAATTGGAGTGAGCTGGGCAAAGAGGCAGATGTTGAGAGGAAGGGATGGGAGAAACGGCACTAGTAGTCCAGCCATCTGAGACAGGACAGCCGGAGCAAGTGGCGGCTGTTGGGCATGGTAAGAGAGGTCTCAGCAGGCAACTTCCTCCTTCCCAGCCCAGACTGAAGAGAACTGGAGTTCTTATTGTTGCGGGTGCCTCCTTCTAGGACTGGGCTGAAGCCTAGGAGCCCAGGTGCTAACATCTGGGTGCAGAATCATGTCTGCTAACAGAGGCTGGTGGGCGCCACCCGAGGGTGAGGACAGTGTGTCTGAGAAGCTCCTGAGGAAGACGAGGGAGTCTCCGCTGGTGCCTATAGGTGAGTGGGAAAGGAAGGAATCGGGGGCGAGGAGGGGCCCTTCTCTTGGAGCGCACGTGTCTCCTAGTCCTTTCAAAGAATGAAGCCCTGAACTCGAGTGGTCCTGCCCACTGACTAATCAACAGCTAGAAGGGAGTGAACCAAGAGTAAAGGCAGCATATCTGACAATAGACAAGGCAGTCTGGGCGGGTGGAGGTGGCGGCCAGCCAAGTGCGTGGGATGCCGACGCGTGCCAGGACAGGCAGGGGCAGTCTGGGGCCCCCTCGCCCCAAGGCCCTGGGAGGGGAAGAGAACAGCTATGGGGGCTGCCAGTGGTTGGTGAAGAGCTCAGGGAAGTGGGAGAATCATGCTGATGGGCTACTTATACAGGGAGCTTGGGGGGCAGTTATTGCAAGGAGGCGGTCACTTTGAAAAAATCATTGAGAACAGTTCAATGTTCTAATGACAGCCTCTATTCCAACCACTCCCCAGTCCCCTTGGTGACCCCCACCCCGCAAAGCAGCAGCAGGAAGGCAGCTGGTTATCCAGACGCCCAGTCGGCCTAGTGAATCTCTCTTTAGGAGAGCGGTGTGCTTGGTGGCTGCGGCCCAAGCATCACATTCTCTGCCTCTGTAGGCTTAGGAGGCTGCCTGCTGGTCGCAGCATACCGGATCTACCGGCTGAAGGCTCGGGGCTCCACCAAGATGTCCATACACCTGATTCACACCCGAGTGGCAGCACAGGCCTGTGCTGTGGGCGCGATCATGCTGGGTGAGTAGCTGGTGGGGTCGGGGGAGAATGTGGGCAAAACTGACGAAGCAAAATCTGGCTGTGAGCCCTGACAGCTGCAGGACATGAGTTCAGCCCGTTCCCTACACCAGGCTCCACAGCAAGGCCTTGATGAAACCTGCGTAAGGAGAACTTTGAGTTCCCCGATTATTCTCCCGTGTTCAGGGGAAGGTATATAGTCTGTTTCATGAGTCTGTCCTGAGGTGAGAGAACACGCAGCAGTTTCTCTTCCTCTCTGGGTCAGAAGGCAGACTGCTACTTCCTCACCGTGTGACAGTGGCCAAGTCCCTTTCTCTCAGACTCTGTTTCCCGTGTGCAATACGGCAATAACCACCGGGGTCCGCCTCCCTCCCTCCCTGCTGTGAGGCTTCTCAGACAACATACGTGCGAGGGCTTTGTCAACTGTCACATGGCTTGTCTCCCCAGGCAGTGCAGCCAAGTGTCTGCAGCAGCTGTTGAGACCTGGGGCGGACAGATGAGCAGGGAGGTGGACTCTCGAGGGAACGGCTAGTGTCAGCCCCCCCAGACACCCGGGAGAGCCAGGCGATGGGTGGAAGGAGCGATGTCACAGGGCGCTTTCCCTTCTCCCTCACACAGGCGCTGTGTACACGATGTATCGAGACTACATCAAGAAAACTGCGCGGGATACCAGGGAGAAGTAGGAGTCCTACAGGCCCAGGGAGGTCGGACCTTGTCGGTCAATCAGTGTGCACCTAATAAAGGAGTTTAAGGCAACTCACCAGTCTCTTCTTCACACAGTGGACAGCAGAGCAAGGGACGGCTCTGGTCCCCAACTCCAGGGAAAGGAGAATTGTTGGGGGCAGAGGAGACCTCTGACCCCAGAGACCCAACCACTCCCCAACCCTCTCAGGTGCCATTCATAGGAGTGGGAGCAGGGGCAGTAAAGAGGCCTCAGTGCTCATGGGAACACTGAGCGGAGAGGCAAGCGCTCCTCTCTGGGGACCAGGCAGGAAGAAGGATGCAGCTGGGAGCAGAGACAGGGAGGCCTCGTGGGAGATGACAGAGACCCAGAACCCAAGTGCCAGGACAAGCCTGAAGGGAAGAGGGTGGAGCAGTGGGGATGAAAGGAACGGACCAAGGCTGAGGTCAGAATGTTCTGTTCACTTATATAACATGTCTAAGGTCAAATTTCTGCTAAAAAAAAAAAAATTTCATGGAAATCCTGAAGACAAGGCCCCTCAGGCCTCAACACTTCTAGCCCCTTCTCCCTCCCGGACCCTGAGCTCTTCTCTCTTCTCTGGGAATGGAGCCAGGCTGAGGCCATAGGAGGAACCAGGAGGCCCAATGCTCCTCCCTTTAGGCTGGAGGCTTGAGGGCTCCGGGCTTGTTGAGGATGGCCACAGCAGCCTAAAGGAACGGACCAAGGCTGAGGTCAGAATGTTCTGTTCACTTATATAACATGTCTAAGGTCAAATTTCTACTAAAAAAAAAAAAATTTCATGGAAATCCTGAAGACAAGGCCCCTCAGGCCTCAACACTTCTAGCCCCTTCTCCCTCCCGGACCCTGAGCTCTTCTCTCTTCTCTGGGAATGGAGCCAGGCTGAGGCCATAGGAGGAACCAGGAGGCCCAATGCTCCTCCCTTTAGGCTGGAGGCTTGAGGGCTCCGGGCTTGTTGAGGATGGCCACAGCAGCCCCAGACATGCTCTGACCATGTGGAGTCTGAGGCCCACCAGGGCCAGCTTCAAGTCCAGGGTGTGGCCCGGCATGGGGAGCGGGAGCTGCCGTGAGGCCTGGCGCTCACATGGGGTAGTTGAGCACCACATCCTGCTTGGCGAGCTCCAGCAACATAGGATCATCAAAGAACTTGCTGATGCTCACGTCTTC
>SJXQ01002661.1:501959-535335 GCA_006408695.1 Aepyceros melampus
CCAGGATCACGTGCTCTCCAGATTCTTCCACCTGAAAACACGACAGCCCTGGGGGTCATAGGCTGGCCTCCCCGTGCCAGCCACAGCAGACAGAGACAAAATCGAGGCTAGAAGCTGGGCAGAGATGCCGAGCCCACTACTGGAAAAGCCACTACTGTATTGGTTCCATTTCCTCTGGGAAGGATTAGTGGGGAGCAGCGACCTACGAGTCAGTCCTCAAGACACCTGGACCAAGCACAGCGCTCTGGGTGTGATGTCATGGGCTGAATTCTCATCACAGCCATTTAGGAAAAAAACATCGTGTCCGGGGATATAAACTAACTCTTTAGCCCTGGCCAACTCCTCTGAAAGGTATGTTGGCAAGCACAGAATGACTCACTCTTCCCTACATATCTTCTGGAAAATCAATTCAAAGTGTGCTTTCTAGGCATCAGTTGCCTGATGAATGCAAAGCAGCGGTGACACCAGCAGACCCTTCTGCCGGGGCTCATGGGGCGTGGCAGCGGCTGTGGCCTTGGGCCTACCTTGGTGGTGAGGGACGGGTAGCTCTTGTTGACCTTACGCAGACCGTCCAGCATCTTGGGCAGCTCAGAGGGATTGACTGGCTCCACGGCAATCTTGATAACAGATGTGGTGTTGAACTTCAAGGGCCGGAAGATCTGAGCCTGAGACCCAAAATACAGCAGAGCTGTGAGGACACCTAGCCTGAGCAGGAGCAAACGGTGCAGAGGTCAGGGAGAAGCTGAGGGCCTGCTCAGGGGGAGGACTATCCCCCAGCTGGGAGCCAGGGCGCTGCTTGGAGGCAACCTGCAGGGCCACGTCTTCCGATGTATGGTGGCAGAACAAAAAGATGACTTAGAATAAAAAGAGCCCCCCCAGGACTTCCCTGGTGGTCCAGCAGTTAAGAATCCACCTTGCAATGCAGGGGACATGAGATCGACCCCTGGTCAGGGAACTAAGATCCCACATATCACAGGGCAACTAAGCCCATGCGCCACAACAAAAGATCCTGCATGACACACGAACCCTGCCTGCTGCAACTACCATCTGATGCAGCCAAATAAATAAATATTAAAAAAAAAAAAAGATAAGTGAAGCGAAGTGAAGTCGTTCAGTTGTGTCCGACTCTTTGCGACCCCATGGATAGCAGCCTACCAGGCTCTGCCGTCCATGGGATTTTCCAAGCAAAAATACTGGAGTGGACTGCCATTTCCTTCTCCAGGGGATCTTCCCAACCCAGGGATCAAACCCGGGTCTCCTGCATTGAGACAGATGCTTTACCGTCTGAGCCACCAGGGAAGCCCCTCCTAATTCCTAGGAGCTGAGTCCAAGGAGAATCCAGGGGGACTGGATCTAGAAGGTGGAACCCATACTGAGGCCCAGCAGCAGGAAGCAGCAGTGACTCCAGTTCACGCTCCCCTGAGTTCTGCTGCTTGTCACTCACATGTGCTGGGGCTCCCTGTGATCCTCCAGCTTAAGCCAACCCAGTTGCCTTTTCAGAAACTTTACCTCCTCGTTGCCTCGGGGTTCGGTTATGGTTGCTGTCTTCACAATTGGTTGATCGACACCTTCGATCAGGACCCAGTTGCCAGCAGGAACACGGTTCACTTCGATGTGGTACCTGGAACAGCACCCAGTAAGTGGCAGTGAAACTTGGGAGCAGGGTGTTCATTTCAGAAAACCTAACTGAGCACCAGCTCTGTGCCAGAAACTGAGTCAGGAGCAGGGTCAGCCAAAAAAAGAAAAAAGCTAGATATATTCTACCAGGGGAGGGATGCAATTAAACAATCATATGGCCACACATATGTGTGGTTACAAACTGAAGGTGCCATGAAAAAACAAACGCAAGGTACTTCATGAGCATAACACAGGCAAATCTAATTCAAGCTGGATGTGTGCAGCAAGCAAAGCACTGCCTCGGGGGTGGAAGGTAAGGAGATACCCAAAGCACCACAGAACATACTGCAGCTCTCCTGCTGTTCAGTCGTTAAGTCGTGTCTGGCTCTGAGACTCCATGAACTGCAGCACTGCAGTCCTTCACTACCTCCTGGAGTTTGCTCAACCTCATGTCCATTGAGTCAATGATGTCACCCAACCATCTCATCCTCTGTCACTCCCTAACTCTTTAATTTTCTAATTCTTCTAACTCTTTTTTTGTTGTTGTTGTTGTTTTGTTTTTTTTTTTCTTCTTCTAACTCTTTAATCTTCTAAAGAAGGGGGTACATCTGCAGGGGCTGGGGGAAGGGGCTGTTGGCAAGATGCAGCAGCTAGGAACAGGCCAGGCTCGGTCTGCTTTCTAGCTAAAATGCCAAGCTGATGAACTGACGAGCAGCTCCCAGGTCCAAGTGAAGTTTAATTCTCCAGATTGGGATGCTCCAAGGGATTCAGCAAAGTTGTCTCTCTTGGTCAAAGAATAGCCAGTAGAGGCTGGGAAATAATATCTTTTGGGGAAGAGACATGCAGGTTACGATTTAAGGAACACAGAAGAAGAAGAGAGGCTTGAGATGAGTACACACAGAAATCCTGCTACAGGAGTTCATTCAAAGCATCCCAAAGGCAAGGTCAGGTCTCCTGGCATCAATCCTGGCATCAGTCTTGGCATCAATCCCAACAGTAGCTGCCCTGTGACCCCAGCAACCTCAGACAGTAAGACCTAGAAGTCAACACATCTGCTGAGGGAGGGTCACCTTACCCCCATCACAGGCAGCCAGCAGCTTCTGTGTGTCCAGGGAGGACCACCCCTTCACCCCTTCCAGCTTGCCGGGGCGGTCCCAGTGCAGAGCCCCAGGCATACGTCTAGGGCCTATGGATGGCAGTACCTGGCCACAGAGATCCAAAGGCGGCCCACAGTGCATATCTGGGAGTCTTCCTCATCCTCCAGGGTGTAGTTCTCCCCTAGCACCTTCACAGGCTGCCCAGCGTGGATGGTGCCACTTAGCACTCGGCCAAAGGCATGAAACTGAACTCCATCATCTGTGCTGTACATCTTGGTCGTGTGGCACATCAGGGGACCCTGGAGGTGGGGACAGAGTGTCCCTCAACTACACGCACTCTGGATAAGTTCCACCGTCTCCCCTCCCCTTGTCAGCAATGACCTGAGCTCCATGAGGAAGCAGCCCAGACTGAGAAGACAACATGGTGATCACCTGAAAAAATTCCAACCAAGGCCTACCCCCAGCTGAGTTAAGACATGTCACAGACATAGCAAAAAAAGACCTCTTCCCTTTTCCTGTGGGGGATGAGGGCACTGGGGAAGAGAAGCAGGTTTAGGATGGCAAACTAACACTGTCAACTTGCAAGACTACAGCATAACTGGTCCCAAATTTCTTCAAAGAAGAAACTCATAATTCTCAACTGGCTGTAATGTTTATGCCAAGAAACTAGAGAATGCCTGAAGAATGACTGGGAAAGATTGTTTTAAAAGCCAGGACCAGTGAGATTAGTTACCATTCATTGAATCTTTCTTATCTGTCATGCACCATGCTAAACACAACCACAACCCTTTCTTAAATCTTACTTACTTCTCATAACTTCCACATACAACTTATTATCACTTTATACACCAAAACTCTCAGACTCAGAAAACCTGAACGTTCCCAAGATCATATCACCAGGAGTGGTAACACTGGGCTCTGAATTCAGGTCAATCTGACTATGCCCAGGGGGAGGGCCATGCAGGGATGGAGAGGGGATTACTCCTGCAACTGAAAACACAGAGTTCCCACAAAGCAGAGGTGGAAATCAGAGAACAGGGGGGCCATGTTCCTTACGTCGGGGTCACAGTCACTCATGGCCTCGCCAAGGTCAGAGTCCACACCACCGGTATAGGTGTGCTCGATTTTAGGCTTGGCGCCCACCTTTGGAGAGGGGATATGCTGCACACACATGTCCACAAAGCCTGCGGAGGGAGAAGAGATGGCCATTAGTATGAACTCTCACAGTGAAAGGGAGTGGGGAGTTCTCATCCACTCACAATGGTCAGAAAACTAACAGTGAGAGACTGATTTTCAGCTTTAAAAGCTACGGTTCTACGATTCTGGGCAGACATGATACCTTGTTTCCTGGGTGTATGCTGCTAAAGGATCTGGAGTCACATGGATGCCAGGGAAGAGCAAGAAGCAAGTCTAAGTGGCTCCTCGGAACTGAACTGACAAAAACTTGGAAATATCTGTATCAGTCCATGACCTTCAGTGAATAGGCACTTACTGAGCTCTTAGACGAATAAGTACCTCATCTCTTCTTTATAGATCTACTTAGAACAATCTCCGAACTGACTCTTCCCTCCGGGAAACACTGCATATATTTCTGTTCAAAAAGCTATTTTCTAACAGCAATAAGCCATACAAGAGAGAACCTCCATTAGCACCTTGGGGTGCTGGCACGTCTGCTTTTAGTTGGGATCTCCTTTGTCGGATGGATGGCCAGCCCAGAATGAACCATTACAATTATGCACTTTGGGGGATTCAGATACCTAATTCCCAACAGACTTAGAACCAAGCGATTGCTAAGAGAGCCCTGCACCATCACCTTTTTTCCCTCCGTGATTTTACAGATGAGAAATCAGTCCTAGAAGGACTGAGTGGCTGACCCGGGATGACCCCCTGGGACGGGGCCAGAGGAAGATCAAGACTCAGGTCATCTCCCAGCCAGACTAGTCCTTGTTCTACTACAGCACCTGCCTCCTGCATAACTAAAACACCAGGAAGAGGAGCTCAGGGGAAAGAGAGATCTGAGTCTATAACTCGTCCCCCAAGTCCTAGTTGGGGGCTTTCCCTATCATTTCATGACACCTATGAGTCTATCTTCTCGACTGCCCTGTGGCAAAAATACCACAACTTCAGAATCTGCTTCTCCATTCCCTTTTACTTGCATGCTCCTCCTGGAAGGGAAATTTAATTGCTTTTGTTTTCCCAAGATAGAATTCCTGGTACCATCCACTGAGTAAAGAAGCTCAGAAAAAAAACCCAGGTGACCGGTATCCTGACTGAGGGTTCAAGAAGAGTTCTGATGATACACGTGGAGGAGATGGTGATGATGACGAGCTTCTTACCTGTGAACTCGCCGAAGAATTTTTTGCAAACCAGCCTGAGCAGGGGGCGGATGTTCAGCTTCAGCTCCTCCTTGGTCAGGTGGATGCCAAGCTCATCCAGGGTCCTCGGGAGGCTGGTGTCCACATCACCCACGACCTGTGATGGCATCAGACACCACGTCAGCTTGGGTGATCCAGAGGACAAGGGAGGACGAAAGGGCAATAGGAAGGGTCACTGAACTGCGTTCTCTTCTACAAGGAGAGCTCTGGGCAAGGATAACAATTTGGTTTCAGGGACATCTTTGGTACAAGCTCGGTTAAATGCCATACCAGCCAATAAACCTGCTCTCTCAGACAGACCGGGGTCAGTGCTGCCCTCTGGTGTCTGAAAAGCAGCATCTCATCTCACTCGGGGAATCCATACCCTTCCTTCCCTATTTAGAGACTTGTTAGATTTAGAGGATCACTGCAATGGAAGGAACCAAAAAAGGTCACCTAGCAGTCTATCGGCTGTCAGGACGGGGCCAAGCTAAATCACCCCCAGCAGACTCGAGGTCTCTGTGCAGACAGGCGCTATAAATTTCTTTTATTAATCCATTCTGGTCTGACACAAGATACAAAGTATTTTCCAGCACTAATAAATTGAATCGTGTTATTCTGTCTTGTTGCTATGTTTTCACTATTTTGTCAGCTGGAATGGCCCCACACATTTTGTTTATGTGTGTGTGTTCATTGTGCACAGTGCTTATTAAACACCTGCATAAACACATAACACAGTTATAAAAGTGTAATTGTCTTGGAAGAAAGGGTCTGCACGAAAAATTCCTCTCCAACATTATTGCCCTTTTAGTTCTGCCTTTCCGAGAGCACAAATTCACACAAATGCAACATCACATTCTTTTCTTTGGAGCATCGCATGCGTTTAGCTGCGTCCTGGCCACCATCTCATGCCTGCTTTTCAATCTGACAAACATTACATACATACATGCCCAAAACAGTCATTAAAATCAAGCTCATACAATCATTCATCTAATGGCTATAGAATACCTCATTTTATGGGATGTACCATAATTCTTTCATCAGATTCTCAACGATGAACACTTATTGCCAGCTTTTTTCCCCCTTTTCCTGATGTTATAACATATATATATATATACACATATCTTAATACATATATTTTTTTATGTATGTATAAAAATAAGAACTGGAGGACTTTGAGAAACAATTATATCTATAAGGCAAAGCCCTGTAATTGAAACTATTATTTCTCAAGTGTCACATTCTTTGGAATAGTCAACATTTTTGTACATTTCTCTAGGCTGTGCCTTTTCTATCTTCCTCCTTTACCTGATCTCAACAGCACAAGGACTGGAGTGTTCAAGATCCAGAAGATTTACTAACCATCCTCACACTGAATAATACAAAACTAAGCAGGCTCAGGGCCAGGGAGAAGTCCAAGTTCACCAGCTTTTCCACCTTGTGCTTAGAAGGGCAGACCTGAGCCAGGGGACCCGACATACTCACCTGGGCGAGGATCTTATAGAGGGGCTCCAAGATGAACTCCACAAAACTCCTCTGGGAGCTGCTGGTTGGGGCCTTTTTGGTGAACTTCCGTCTAAAGAGATCAAGAGTTATGGGAGATCCAGGAGGAAGAAGGCAGTGTCACCAACCCCAAGGGTGCACTTCCCAAGTTCTGCATCTGAGCAAAGCCAAGCTGAAAGAATGTGTGTGGTCATCAAACCTCCAAACAGGGACATCTGAGAAGGCATGGGTCACGACCCTCTTGCACATTTGGTCTGAGCTGTGGGGACCTCAGGGGAAATGCCTCAAACCCTGTTGGAGCACACGAAGCTGGCTCACTTAGAGGAGGCAAGATGGTAGCTCATGTTTAATCAAGAAGTAGGTTTTCACGGCCAGAACTTGTTCTCTGTTTTCACTTACTGGGAGGATGGATCACGGCTCCAGAGAGTCCACTTCCCACACTCTACTTACGTCTTAGGGTTGAAGTAGATGTCACCCCAGAGTCTTTTGGCAAACTCCTGGTAGTTAATGTCACCTGTAAGAAAAGCCATACGATGATAATCTACCTAGCAAAGTACTGTTTGAATTCTGTTTAGTGTGCCACCAGCGGTTTCCAGCTGAGGAATTCTAGCACCTTTCTCTCCAAGGTCCAGACATTCACTTCTATCCAGGCAGGGAGGTAAAGATACTGAAGCACAAGGGACAGGACTAGCCCGAAGCTGCCAAGGTGATGCTGGAGCCAAAATGAGCGCCTAGGTAGCTCTATCTCCAAGCAGCCTATGACTGAGCTATGGACAAAGGTACAGTTTATATTCTTTCCTTTAATGGAACAGGCTCAACTGCCTAAATCTATCCTCTGTCTGCACCCAAACCTGTCCCTTCTGCAGTGATGCTTAGAATTCCTTCATTACTTCCTGATCCATGGAAGCTCTACTCTGCTGCCGGTATGGGCGGAGCAGCAGCACCACGTCGAAGCTCTAACTAGCCCTCCACACTCTAGAACCCAGCACTCTGGAGAGAAGACACCAAGGCCCACCCTTGTGTCATTTTTTTAGTGTGATTTAATTTTTAGTTTGACTGCAACTGCTAATCCTCACCAGACTGAACCAAGCTATTGTGGCTTTTATGTTTTTTTTTAAAGAAAATTTTATTGGACTTGTTTATCCCACAAGACCTCAAAAAATTAACAGGAAATATATGGTTTATCCCTCTATATCCCTACCTAACCGAATCTTTATTTGTGTTTAGTCACTCAGTCGTGACTGACTCTGCAACCCCAGGCACTATAGCCCTGCCAGGCTCCTCATGGGAATTCTCCAGGCAAGAATACCGGAGTGGGTTGCCACGCCCTCCTCCAGGGGATCTTCCCAACCCGGGGATGGAACCCAGGTCTCTCGCATTGCAGGCAGATTCTTTACCGTCTGAGCCAGCAGGGAAGCCCAGGAAGAGAAGCAACAGTAAGAATAAGAATGCCATTGTTGCTTTTAAAATTTAAGATCTTCTAAGTCCAGAGCTCGTGCACCATATTTTCCTTTCTTTCCCATGTTATTAGTTACTGAGACTCTCCCTCTCTCGTGAACCACTGTGTCTTTTACACGCCTCCTACTCCTGCACTTAACACACATTATACTATAATCACTGGACTGAGCTGTGTAGGCAAAGAACCAGGCCCAGTGTGTAACAGAAGTTAAATAACACTGACATAAAGAATGTGCAAATATCTCTCTGATCGACCCCCACCCCCACCCTCAATTTCATAGTCAACATCAAGCCAATATTCCCAACCCTCTATCAGATACTGGTGAAAATGTGTAAAGAAATGTCCCTTTCCTCTCTGGCCAAAGATAGGCCAGCCCTGCACACACCACTCACCCCAATCTTTGAAGAAGTGATGTGAAGTGAGCTCGCTCAGTTGTGTCTGACTCTTTGTGACCCCATGGACTGTAGCCCACCAGGCTCTTCCATCCATGGGATTCTCCAGGCAAGGATACTGGAGTGGGTTGCCATTTCCTTCTCCAGGGGAACTTCCCAACCCAGGGATCAAACCCGGGTCTGCCGCATTGCAAGCAGGAGCTTTACCCTCTGAGCCACCGGGGGAAGCCCCACCCCAATCTTTATTAGCTCCTAATTCCCTACAAGATAAAGTCTAAACTCCCTGACCTCGCATTCCAAACTCCCTCCATGTGCTCCCAACCCAAGCTGCCAGGCCTGCTTGAATGCCTCTCCTTGATGAAGAATCCACTGTTCCTGAACAGCTGCTCTGGCATCCTTGCCTCCTCTTCCAGCCCAAGGAGTCTGGAAGCCCTGGCTCCTTACTCTCTACCGTCCAAGCCCCCTCTCCTTTAGCCTTCTCACACCCCTGGGCCTTTAGAGCTGAATTCTGTCAGGCCCACCCGCCCACAGCAGCCACCACCATTCTGCCCACACCACTTTCCTGTCGTTCATCACTGTGGAGTTCTGTCCACCCACTGGAGGAAGTTCCCTGAGGTCAGAGATCGTTCACCACGCCTTGTAATCCTGGTGGGAGGATATGGTTTCAATTCTGGCAGGATGGTGTGATAGGAGCACAGGGTGCATTCTAGCTCCAAGCCCACCAGTAAGTTCTGTGTCCCTGGGCATAGCTCTCCCACATGGGAAATGATGGGGAAGCGCTCGATGACCTGACTCCTTCCAGGGCTGACATTCCACAAGTCCATACATGGCATCTCAGAGTGATCTTGGGGCCCAGAGCTGGTGTCTGCATAAACACTGGGTTCAAAGGATGAGCAATAAATCTCGCCTGAGGCTCAAGGCCATTTTCAGTCAGAAACTGAAACATCAATGTAATATAATTACATAAACAGTCTTGGATTTTGCTTCATATGCTGATTCAAAGAACATTCAGAAACATAACTGGAATCCCGTTCAGATGATCTTCATTTATTGCCCATCTAACCATTTGTTTAGGAAGAACCATCTGGAGACAACCAAAATATATGTCTAATGATGAGAAAGCATACATTCATACAGTGGACCAATGGGCAGTTATAGAAAATCTTTTTTTTATCCTGGACGTGCTGTGCAGCATGTGGGATCTTGGTTCCCCAACCAGAGATCAAGCCCATATCCCCTGCACTGGGAGCATGGAGTATTAACCACTGGACAGCCGAGGAATTCCCAAAATAGTATTTATAGATAAGATTTAACAGACAAATTCTTATAATCTAATACTAAGTAAATATTTATCTTATGTAATTATATTATATATGGAATAAGATCTCACTGATGTAAAACACTGAACAGAGAAAGAAGGAACTGTATCTAAATGCTTGCAGTAGTTATGGTAATGAGGTTATGGGTGAATTTTGTTTCCTTGACTAGATTTAACTGTATTTTTCACTTTTCCAAATAAGGATGCAGTAAATATATACACGTTAAAAAAAAAGACCAAGTTTCAATTGGCCCACTACTTCCACCAGAACAAACATTTCTACACTGAAAGTGAGGCAGGACCACTGACTGGTGCAGACACAAACACTGGCGTCCCAGGAGGCACAGAGGTGGAGCGTGAGGGACTGTCTTCAGAGTTGGGAAGTCGGTCCCAGGGCTCCGGTGCTACGGCTCCAGAGACCTACATATAAAGTCATTCTGCTGCGTGTCCCAGTGGGCTATGAATCCAACCTGAGTTCTCAAGTAGGCCTGTGAAACATCTATGTGCCTGGTGGTGCTGGTGGCTCAGTTGCTAAGTCATGTCTGATTCCTGCAACCCCAAGGACTGTAGCCCACCTGGCTTCTTTGTCCATGGGATTTCCCAGGCAAGAGTACTGGAGTGGGTTGCCATTTCCATCTCCAGGGGAATCTTCCCGACCCAGGGACTGAACTCGGGTCTCCTGCATCGCCGGCATATTCTTTACTGACTCAGTCACCAAGGAAGCCCTTATATGCCTGGATATGGTTGGAAAAACAGCTTGAAGCACCACCGGTGAGAGAGATTCCATCTTTGAGGAAAAGGCCTGTATGGCTTTGGGAGCATGGATAATTCCTTTTTGACAAAACCTGTCTCACTTGAGATTCTTGCTCCTGCTATGAGCCCCCTCTTTACCCATTTCTTCCCAGGCACCTTTATCCTTCTACTGTTTGGAGACCACTGAGCCTGATTAGAAGAGTCTCGGGGCCAAAAAGAGCCCCAAATGTGACTTGGTAACAGTTGATACAGTGCTCTCTCTGGCAGGGACTCTGTAGTGCGGCCCATTTCTGAACTGTTCAGCAGGAATCGCACACAGGACTGGGGAAGCTGGTGAGACAGACTGCCAACCAGAGCTTACCGAAGGTGTCAGCATAGATCTTGGCAAAGGAGCCCAGCGTGAAGCAGATGCTGTACTGGGAGCTGGAGAAGCAGACGTTGCCCAGGAGCGGGGAGAGGATCAGGTTCTCGTCCGTGGAGTACATGCTGAAAGAGAGATGACCCTGAGTGTGGAGCTAGGCTGGGCTGCAGTGTGGGCCCGAGGCGAAGGGTGAAGGGCAGGACTCAGTATCACAGCCTCTCTCCAGCGGCCGCCCTCAGAAGGGGTTTGCATAACACACATAGCTTCGCCAACAGCCGGCTCCAAGAAAGTGACATGATGGAGCTGTTCCTTAACTCCCAGGAACAAGATGATTTCCCAGAGCTGGAAACACACTGCGTGATCCTGGAGAAGTTAACTGCGCCAGACAAAGGGAAACTTGGAGGACAAACACCTCAGAGCACAGGAAATGAAACTACTTTGATCAAACAGGAGTACATTTGAAAAATCTCAATTTCACAAACAGAAATACCAGTATAAGGAAATGAATGAACAAACGAAAAAAAAAGCAACTTTGCTCCCCATTCTCATATGGTCTTGTCTGGCTTTGCTTTACAAACTCACGTTAAAACATTTAGTCTTAAAAGTCATGCAGAAGCCACAGTACCCCCAAGTCACTAGCATTTATAAGAAAACCAGCAGCACATAGGAATCAACCCAAGCCTTCCTGACACACTGCTACATGGAATTTCTTAATCTAGAAATACACGTACAGGCTTCTACAGAGCACTCCCCTACCACACTCCCAAGTTATGCTCCCCAGAGGCAAGTGTTTTCAACTTCTTTAAAAGCTGCTTCTATAGAGCATTTACCTCCATATTTCTTAACAATATATTTACGGTGATATTTCTTGTTTGGCGCTTGAGATGTGACTTCTTGACTTCCTAACTTCCAACTCTAGCAGATCACGATTTAGCCCTACACAACCCCTGCCCTGTCTTCAGGAAGTGGATCATTCCATCTTTTGGACTCTGGCTGTAACACTGGGCTCTGGTCATTCTTAGCCTCTCCAGTGTCAGGGAGAAGATACCCCTGTTGAGAACCAGCACTGCAAACTGGGGACGTTCCTAAAGGTGAACTTGTCCCAGGCCACGAGGGGTCTGTCCTGGATCCTCGGGTGGAGAGTTTTCTCAGCTGGACAGGCTCCCCCCAAGCCCTGCAGGGGGCCTCAAGAAGTTATCCGTACATCTTTCCGTTACAGGTTGAAAGTGAAAGTGAAGTCACTCAGTCGTGTCCGACTCTTTGTGACCCCATGGACTGCAGCCTACCAGGCTCCTCCCTCCATGGGATTCTCCAGGCAAGAGTACTGGAGTGGGTTGCCATTTCCTTCTACAGGGGATCTTCCTGACCCAGGGATCGAACCCGGGTCTCCTACATTCCAGGCAGACTATTTAACCTCTGAGCCACCAGGGAAGCCCGTTACAGGTTAAACTGTCCTTAAAAAATATTTAACCTATTCTTCAAAGCCACCATGATTCCAAGGTCTCCCAATCATCATTCATACTTATTAACCTAAACCCCAAATCCATCTTGTTGAAAAGCAGCTCCAGTAAGAAACAAAAGCCAACAGTTCCTTCTCTTACTGAGTCTGTGCTAATAAGGTAACAGCAGCTGACATTATTCACCCATAAGCTATATCACTGAGCACTGTGCTAAGTATGTTATATCGGCTATCTACTTAATTTCTTGTAACATCTCATTAGGCAAATACTACTATTCTTTTTTTATAGAAGCACAAACTGAAGCTCTAAGAGGTTAAGGAATCTTCCCAACTTTACATGGTTGGCTGGTGAAGATGAGACTGACTCTAGAGCTCAGGGAACTGACCGCAGTAATAAACTGAGGATGTGCGGCCAGTTGCCTATCTGGTTAAGAAGCAGAGTTAATGAGGCCAAGGCTAGGGAGTCAGTCCCTGCAGAGTCACAGAATGTTCCTCCAGCTGTGTCCAACAAGCTCATCAATGCATGCCAAGAGCTCAGAGTTGCCCCTAGAGGTGTTCAAGGTTAAGATTTATAAAAACCAGAGTACCGGGGACAGGAGGTTTACTTCGGGGGCTCCTCTACCTTATTAACCCGTTGACCTCATCGACAATGTGACGCAGCTTATAGTAAGCATCCGTGGGTGGCAGCTTCAGCTCCAGGATCAGCCGGTCAATCTTGTTGATGCACACGGTGACTGCCAGCCTCTCCTGCACCGCGTGCTTGATTAGCCGCTCTGTGTTCAGCATCACCTGAGACACAGAAGCTGGGGATGAGTGCAAAGAGGGCAGAACAGGCCAGCACAGAGTCAGAGAAAGTTCTATTGTAAAATATGAAGAGTGTGGAAGAGAGGAAGCAGATTATGAGGGGGAAGCAGAGGGTATCTTATTCAACAGCAGAGTCAGAAATTTCAAGAGGTGACCTGGTAGGGTTGAGAAATGAATAAATACAATGATGATCTGGGGAGCCAAGTTTCTCAGTGCCAGAGAAGGAACCGAGAAAGGCTTAGGAAGCTGTGGTGCAGAAATAGAACTGTGGGTATTAGGGAAATTCCCTGACGGTTCAGTGGTTGGGACTTGGTGCTTTCACTTAGTGGGCCCAGGTTCAGTCACTAAAGATCCTATAAGCCTCGAGGTTCAAATGAAACAAACAAACAAAAAAGAATTGTGGGTATTAAGATCATTGATTTTTTTCATTTTTTACTACATTAATGCTTTTTAATATGTATGTACAGAAACAGTTATGTATGGGTGTATATTATCTGTGTTCAGTGAGAAATTTTAGAAGTAATATACCCCAGTAGCCATGAACATACTCTAAAAGACAACTGACAAAATCAATGGGCTATATTCTCCAAAAATGCCAATGTCAGAAAAGACCAAGAAAGATAAAAGAACTATTACTATTAAAGACACATGAAAATTAAATGTTATGTATCATCCTGGATTAGGAAAAAAATTCTATAAAGGACATTTATTGGGACTGACTAAGGTCTATAAGAAAATTTCTGTACAACAATTGTATCAATGTTAAGTTCCCTGATTTTGGTAAGCCTATTATGGTTATATAAGTGATGTCCTTGTTCTTAGGAAATATATTCTAAAATATTTCCTTTTCATATGGTACAAGGGGAAAACACATACACACGTGAGTGCATACGTACATGTACAGACAGAGAATTACAAATGAGGGTGAGTTGCTCTGTGTTACTGCAACTTTTGAGCAAGTTTGAAATTATTCCAAAACAAAGTCAATTTTAAAAAAGGGCAACTCTGGCTCCCTCTGCTGGCTATCTCACTGATGACAACGTGAATGAGGTTAAGTCAAATGACCGAATCTTTCTATTTAGAAATATAAAAGACATCCTAGATCTTTTAACTTCAAACTCTATTGAGCTTAGACAAACTCTTAACATTTCAAACTCTGCTCCCTCCCTTTTCTTTACCTTTGCATTTTTGTGATCAATTTGAGCCTCACTGGGTAGGGAGTGAGGGTCTCATGAGAACTAATTTTGACTTTCATTTGCTGTCATTTTTACAGCAAACGTGAACCTTAATCCCACAGACTCTCACGTTCTCTAGCTCCCAGCTCACTCAGAGCTCTGGGCATCATGCGGGGCAAATGTAACAGGGAGGAGGGGTCTAAGAGAACAGAGGCGGACTCACGCCCTCAGCAGCATCGATGAAAAGGACCACTCCATCCAGATGCGCAAGCCTGCTGTGACCTCATCAGAAAAATTCACGTGTCCTGGAAAGCAAATACCAAGTAAATCACAATTTGTGTGGTGGCAGGATGAGGCACAATTAACTTGTACATGGTTGGGGGTGGGGTGGGGCTGCAAAGCACACAAACCCATGAATAGTCTCTTTCCCTTCTCCCCACAGCTCTCTGCAGGGTATAAAATTCCACATCAGAGTCACTAAAAGCTTGGATTAAGCTTTTATCCAGGAGACCCTCAAACACAAAGGAAGCGTTTCACCAAGGAGGGCATAAGGCATTCATACTCATAGACTAAACCAGTCTCAGCAGTGAGTAGAGTTCTGTGAGACAGAAGACAATTTGGAGGTAGGAAAAAGGGCAAAGGAGGGCCTGCAGCACAGGAGCTGGCTGCTGGGTGCAGGCTGGGAGTCAGAGGCTGAGAGGTATGAGGGCAACGGGCATCTGATGGAGCAAAGAAAGCCAATCTGTCAAAACCCAAATTTTCCTATTTTAAAAAAGGAAAAGTCTTGGACTTCCCTGGTGGCCCAGCAGTTAAGACTCTACCTTCCAATGCAGGGAGTGTGGGTTCAATCCCTGGTAGGGGAACATGCTGTGGACAAAAATTAAAAAACAAACAAACAAACAAACAAACAAACAGGAAAACCCTGAGCTGGGCCTTTCCAAAGAGAAAGTCAGCCACAGGGCAACGTATGGTAACCTGCAAGTCGCCCAGCCATTGGTGTGTGCTCCCCCAGTCTCTTTCAAAAGATTGAAAGACTGAGACGGCCTGAGCCCAGGACCATGTGTGACTCAGCTTTGCTGCCCCAATGTATACATGACTATAAGATTCCCCCAAATTTAAATCTTGTAAAGCAGAGTCAAGAGAGGAACAAAACAGAAGGTCTGAAGCAGAGTGCTTGCTAATTAACTCATTAGATGCAAAAGAGACAGTTAAAAAAAGAAAATTATCTCAACGAAGGCGAGGAAATGTAAAAATGAAGATGCGACGCTCTGTTCCAGAAAGCTGGGACCACGAGAAATAGGCTGGGCAAGGCTCTGAAGGTAAAAGGTCAGGGACATCCTACCTGGAGTGTCCATGATGTTGAAGAGGTAGGATTTCCCCTTGGTATCTGGCAAGACCACTGTCACAGGAGTACTTTTGATGCCAACACCCCTCTGAAAGGCACAGAGAAAGAGGGCAAGAGTGATCAAGGCCTCTTCCTATGCCAGAGGGCTTCATGGTGCTCTTGGGTCTTTCCAGTTGCTAGTTAATTATCCTGATGTCTTTCCTTGTAATGGGTGTGATTTTTAACTAGGCCTCTAATGAGAATGACCTTGAAGATGAACTATCTGGGTGTTACACAGCGTTGGGGGGGGTGTGGGCGGGGAGGAGTTGGTTCAAATACAAAAAGCTAAAAATAAATGAACAAGCTAGCAAAGCAGTAAATAAGTGTTAGTCGCTCAGTTGTGTCTGACTCTGCCACCCCATAGACTATAGCCCGCCAGGCTCCTCTGTCCATGGGATTCTCCAGGCAAGAATACTGGAGTGAGCAGCCATTCCCTTCTCCAGGGGATCCTCCTGACCCAGGGTCTTCTGCATTGTAGGCAGATTCTTTTATTGTCTGAGCCACCAGGGAAGTCCAGCAAAGCAGTATTAAACTTTAGTAGACAATCTAGAGTCCTAAAATCTTACCCTCCTCATACAGTATAAACAAAAATAATTAAGCACCATATAAGTGAAAAGAAACAATCTGAGGTGTTTTAGGTTTTTAAATATATACATATATGAGAAAAGGAAATAGCAACCCACTCCAGTATTCTTGCCTGGAAAATCTCATGGACAGAAGGGCCTGGCGGGCTATAGTCTGTAGGGTCGCAAAGAGTTGGACACAACTAAACCAAACCATCGGAGAAGGCAATGGCACCCCACTCCAGTACTCTTGCCTGGAAACTCCCATGGATGGAGGAGCCTGCTGGGCTGCAGTCCATGGGGTCGCTAAGGGTCGGGCACGACTGAGCGACTTTCACTTTCACTTTTCACTCTCATCATTGGAGAAGGAAATGGCAACCCACTCCAGTGTTCTTGCCTGGAGAATCCCAGGGACGGGGGAGCCTGATAGGCTGCCGTCTATGGGGTCACACAGAGTCGGACACGACTGAAGTGGCTTAGTAGTAGTAGTAGTAAACCAAACCATATATATATATAATATATATACAATAAAAGCTGTTACAGAAAGTATTAGAACAACCTCAGTCATGCAAATATATAAATATATTCATATATATAAGAACAACAGCTAATATCTGTTGAGTGTTTAATATATGCCAGGACTGTTTAAAGTTCCTTTGGCTAATCATACTTACACTTTTGTGCTTTCCATGTGGCCATTTAACAGAGATAGAAATAAAGGGGAAAGGGAAACAGAAGGGGTTGGAGGGGAGGGACTAAGATCCAGGTGGAAAGAAAGCCCAACCAGACGGAATGGCAAAGACCAAGATGTATACTCACTCCTTTAATCAGAAAGAAAAGCACTAAGACAGATGAAGTCATTCACCAAGAGAAGCTACTCCCAGAGATCAACATATGGACGAAGTCATCTTACAGCAGATTTTTAAGGATGATGTCATTTGAAACATCCTGTTTAGCTTCTGCAAAACTTACAGCATAAATGTTCTCAACACCTCCTGGCACTTGGCCTATTAAGCTAAATTATATCCAGCCAAGCATACGAAGGTCCCCCTTGTACCGGACAGTCTGCCTACCCAGCTCTCTTTCAAGTTACCGATCTTGGGACGACTAGGAGAAGCAGGGAGATAAAGAGGTGAGGGGTGGGAGTGAGAGAGGGGGCAGTGGTATGAACCAAACCGTTATCATAAAGGCTCCTCTACATTCCCTACAAAACTACTACTGCTGTGAACAACAATCAGATTTCCAAAGGCACACTTACCTCTTGTTCTGTGAAGAGGATGTCAGTGTAGCACAGCTAAAAATAAAAATAATAGAGAACTGTGGTTACCATCTGAATTCAGACTCCTCTCCCACACAAACCATCAATCACTTTCCCTCACACCTCCCTGCTCCAGGGTCTCTCCCTCAGAAGAGATGGAAGATAACAGGGTGTCCCTACAGACATTTCAGACAATGAGACTGGCGCCCCAGAAAGAAAATGCTCCTTCCTGGATGTGTGTTTTCTTGGGGAGTGGGGGAAGTCACTAAAGACCAGGTATGGCTGGAGAGCTAAATTATATCAAATGCACTGAATTCTTCGCAGTGGTACATGGAGACATAGCTGGCCTTCATAGACCCCACACGTCAAAACAGTCAATCTGGCGGAGAATGAACATTTATTGCACTGAGACTTGCAGCCACATTTGGCCTTATTCACAGGCATTTGAATTTATCATGAAAGCAACAAGGTCCAATTGTATTATATTTATAGAGTAGGCTATTAATACTATGACAGGAAAGAATAGGCTATAAAGGTATATCAGAACAGAGGAGCAATCCCAAGTGAAGAACAGATCACCCCAAAATACTGCAGGTTAACATTCTCTATGTTCCTGAGAAAGCTGAAATCAGTTTTCTTAAGGGCTATTCATAGAAATTACAATTATAAAGCAGCACATTATAAGGCACACTATCCTAAGGCATCACTGTTTATAATGAGACTGGCAAGGTGGAAGGAAGGGGAAGGAAAGAGACGCCCACCTCTGTATATTCTGAATGGTTCATCCTAAACCCTGAACAGGATTTCTACTTACATCTTGGTCATAGCGCTTTCTGATTTCTGGGTGAGTCTGCTCTATTAAACAATCTACAAAACATGTCTGAAAGAGAAGAGAAAGTTATGTTCTACCATCCACCAAGGAAAATCTATTTACCCTTCCCTCAGTACACCATATAATTTAGGAATAAAGAGAGGAAGAGGAGAGCAGGGAGGATTATGGCACAGCAAAGGATCAACAATGAAGCCACAGGATTATTTTCAAATGAAAGATGAAATCTTTCTTAGACAAGCATCCCCCAGGAAATAAAAACTTATAAAATCAAAATCAAAGTAAGGCTCAATTTCCTCTCTTCTGTCCAGATGAGACACAAGGCTCAGGCATGCCAGTGGCTTAGCTTTCCATCTGCTGCTCAGAAAAAGCTGGAATTTCACAGCTCAGTTTCACAATAGGCATGGAGGCCCCCAGAGTCAGGAGGTCCAGCCTTCAGGCCTCAGACCCTAACATGTGACTCCGAGGGCTGAAAAAAATGAGCAGAAATGAAGAGCAACCCTGTTCCAAGTAGCCAAAAGCCCGCTTACCTTGCCGTGGTGCAGATGGCCACAGAGAGTTACATTTCTGATGAGCTCCGAGTTATCCATCAGATCTGCCAAGAAACTGTAAGGACAAAGGAAAAGAGAAAAGGGGACTTTGGGAAGTTTTCAAACGGGCGAGTGGCACAGAGGTGTGTTAGGTATTTTTGGCCAGGGATAACTGTCAGACCAAGTGGAGAATAAAACTGAAAGCTGTCAGTCTAGATCTGGTAGCAGGTAGCTCACATACAGCAACAAAGACCCAGCACAGCCAGAACTAAAATAAATGGAAAAAAAAAGAAAGTATGAACAATGGCAGGTGAGCTGACTGTTTCAGAAGGGACTTTACTCCTTTGGACAAGATGTCAACTTTTTGTTTTTTTAAGAAAAAAAAAAAGTTTCATTATCTAATAATGGTTCACAAGTGTCTCAATATGAGGGCCTTATAAGTGCATTTCATCAATGAAAATATTCTCAAACAATTTGCAGTATGAATAGTCTAAATTATTCTACACACATATACCTACTTGTGCCTCCTTTTCAAAATAAAGAGTTGTTATGTTTCCAAAACACTTAGCAACCTTACCAAGTCAAAATAGGCTCTGGTGGCCCTAACAATGATAATTACAATACCCAGTCTGTCTCAGTAGGCTTCCAATACCAATCTAAAGGTTTGGAAGAAGAGAAAACAGCTGAGATCTGTAGGAGAGCCACGAAGAAAGTTAAGATGGAGCCTAAATATCTCAGCAACCATATAAGGTGACGGAAAATTTTGGCAAATTGTAGGAAGCGATTTTTGCTTTCACAATAATTCATGGTGCAGCATCATAGATGGACCTAGAAATTATTATATTAAGTGAAGTAAGCCAGATAGAGAAAGACAAATATCATACAATATCACTTGTTTGTAGAATTAAAAAAAAAAAAAGGAACTTATCTACAAAACAGAAATAGGCTCACAGACACAGAAAACAAACTTACGGTTACCAAACAGGAAGAGGGTGATAAATTAGAGGAGTCTAGGATTAACATATAAACACTAGCATATACAAGGACCTACTGTACAGCACAGGGAGCTACACTCAGTATTTTGTAATAACATACAAGGGAAAAGAATCTGAATCACTGAGCTGTACACTGGAAGCTAACACAACACTGTACCTCAACTTTTAAACAATAAACTAATTAATAAGAAACAGTTCATGGATATGCCCTTTCACTGCTTGCCTCCAACTCACTGGCTACTTCAACCACAAACTACCTCCAACCTCCGTGAGAAAACGAACCCCCAATACTCGCGCAGAGGCCGCAGGATCTTGTAACTTACTCCATTTCGTACACCGTGACAGGTAATGTCTGCTCCATCAGAGTGAATTTCTTGGTTTTCACTGGCTTAATAATGGGTTCTAGGAGGAAGAAAAAAAAAAAAAAAGGAGTGATGTATAGGTAGGCATAAAGCATAAAAATAAAAGGCCCTATTCCATGAGACTCAGCTTTTGGAATGGATGATATAGGATACCAATTTATATTATTCTTGAAGACCACTCAGGTTGCGAAAGTTCTGGGAATGCTGTTTGGCACGAGACAGTGAAGGATCCTGAACTGTGTAGACGGAGGTGTTTGGACTTCATTTTGTAGGAGGAGGGGAAAGGGGCTGGATACAGGACAGGATGAGGCGAATGCAGCTCAGAACTCCCCCTTAATTTATAAAATGCAATCAGTTTCCAGAAGATCAGTGGAAATTGTTAAAGAAGTGGAATATAATCATTAAGAGGACTGGTTAAAGGAAGTGGCATTATTTGGATGGGAAACGAAAAACAGAACAGACTGGAGGGGGACTCAAAGACAGTCTTCGGGAACTTAAACAGATATTAGGTAAAATAGCAACTCATGTTTGTTTAGTAAGCTGTTTTATTGAATATCAAAGCAGGGCTAACTGAATCTCAATCCAGGAATAGCAAGCACCTGAAAGAAAAATGAGTCAGTTCATTCACTGAACTTTTTCAGACTGCTCCTGGCTATCAAATGAGGTTTTCCAATTCTGACTTCACCTCTCACGACGCAGTGCCTCTGACTGACCTGTGAGCGGCTGGGTGTCCTCCTCCTGAACGATGGTCTCCACCTCGGGGCCGTACACCTCCTCGGCGGTGGGGTAGTACTTCTTGTCCTCGTGCAGCACCACCTCCATCCCAGGGTGGTCTTCGTCGTGATCGCCCACATCGTCGTCGTCCTCGTCCTCATCGACCTGAACGCAAAAGCAGGAAGGAGTTTGGAAGAGGCATGCCCTCTTCCTGCTCAGGGACTGACTACAATACCTGAGTTAAAAGCAATAACGTCACACGCCTGGCAGCTTCCTGAGTTCCGCACTAAGGAGTCAGCAAGGCAGGGTCGACTCTTGCGTGATCCTCCACAATGAGAAGACTGTAAGCCACGGGCATAGACCACTCTCCCGATTCAAATGAACCCTTTCTCGGGACATGTGCGGAGGGACTCTAGCTGTGGACTCTGGGCAGATGCAGCCGCAGGACTTGAAAATAGAGCATTCTTAACCCCCCGGAAGACAGGAAATTAGTGGCAGATAGTCTGTGCAGAGAGTTACTAGATGCCTTGATCTGACTGAGAAACTTTCCTCCACTGGAACCTCAGAGGTCTGACAGCCATTGTGCCACCAAGTAATGAAAACAAAACCCCAGGGGAATAAATTCTACAGGCACCAAAGGGACACAAAAGGTGGCTCAGTGCCTAGGAAGTCACACAAAGAAAAACAATCTGGATCCCACTGAGGACGCTACCTTGAGCGATCATGTCTTCTTAGGCTTCTCTGACTTTCCTTGTTTTTGACAGCCTCCAGTTTTGAGTAGGCATTTTATAGAAAGTTTCTCAATGAATTTGATTCAGTTTCTCGTAAGTAGGATTTGGGATCTTAAAACCTTAAGGGATTTTGAAAGGATGACCACAGAGGACGGCACCACTTTCACGCCACATCAAGGACATATATTCTCAACATGACTTACTACTGTTGATGTTAACCTTGATCACCAAGCTACAGTCTTATTCACAGGTTTTTGCACTATAAAGGTACTCTCTTTCCCCACTATTGTACTCTTCGGAATGAAGTCACTGTGTACAGCCTATACTTAAGAAGAACGGAATTATGTTTTTGTTTTTTAAATTTTTGTTGGCGTACAGTTCAGTGCAGGGTTGTGCTGGTTTCTGCTGTGCAGCAAGGTCAATCAGTTATACCCACGCACAAATCCACTCTTTCTTAGATTCTATCCCCATCTGAGTCATTGCAGAGTATTGGGTGAAGTTCCTTGGGCTATACAGTGGGTTCTTATTGGTTGTCTTATATAGAGTAGTGTAGAGTTGCGGTATTCTTAGGGGTGGAATGTTTACATCAGTTAATTGAAATCCTATGGAAAGAAATTGGTCTCTTCATTTATTAATTTCTACCATTATGAGCTCATGAATATTCATTTTATGCTTTGGGAAAGAATCCAGTAAAGCCTAAATTTTGTTCAAACTGTTGCATCTTTGGTCACTGGGAGCTCTTAATTGGCTCCTGTGTCCCTTCAACATGCCTCCATTGTTGTGTGGTCGCTGTTTTTAAACACGTCTTACTTTATAGCACCAGAAGATGCTCCAGGTTCATCTCATATTTCTCCTGTCCAGAGTTAGCCACTTATCTAAGGAGTCCCAGTTCCTTCACTGGAGAATGGTATTACAGAACCAAGACCTGGGACTAGACATGCGCTGGATTGCTCTTGTTTAGTTCCTAAGTCTGACTCTTTGTGACCCCATGGACTGAAGCCTGCCAGGCCCCTCCCTCCATGGGATTCTCCAGGCAAGAATACTGGAGAGGGTTGCCATTTCCTTCTCCAGAGATCTTCCCGACCCAGGGATCGAACTCGAGTCGCCTGCATTGGCAGGCAGATTCTTTACTACTGAGCCGCCAGGGAATTGCTTAGAGGCCCTGTCAGCGGATATAACAAAGAAATAAATCTATGTATCCTAACCAAGAAAAAAAAAAAACTAACCCTTTCTTAAGGGCCACTAGTCACAAGTGGATGCAGATGGAAGGCACTTTTCTGGACCCTGCCCTACGTCTCACACATCAGGAATCCCACAGGATGGGAGCTCTGTAAGAACTAGTCAACTCTGTGTGCTCAACTCACAGCCTGGCACACAGCCAACTCTATCAAAAGAAGGAAGGCTTCCTACATATTCCTGCCCCTATTGAATACTTCCAATAATAATAGCACTTACTCACAAGACAGCCCAGTTTCCTGTCAGAAGACAGGATGGTGAGAGTTCAGTAAATAACGGGAGAACAGTATGAGCTGAGATCACACAGCAGGCAATCATGTCGGACCCTCTGGATCATTCTAAGTGATCTGACTTTATGGCAGTGATTCTCAGCAAAGGTAATTTTGCCTTCTGGGAAACATTTGGCAACATCTGAAGGCATTTCTAGTTGTCATGACTGGGTGTGTGTGTGGGGGGGGACCTAGTGGGCATGAGCCAGGGATACTGATCAACATCCTATAAAACACAGGACAGCTCTTGCAATGAAGAATGACCTGGCCCCAGATGTCAGTGGTAGCAAGACTGAGAGGTCCGGTTCTAGAAGTTCTGAGCAGAGGAGTGATACAGTCAGGCTTTTGTTTTAGAAGAATCACTCTGGTTCTCATACCGAGAATATACGGGAAGGAGGGAGATTTGATAGAAGGCTACTGCAGTGAAGTAGGAGAGAGATGGTACTTATGGTGACTTACATCAGAGGAGCAGCTGGGAAGGTGGTCAGAAGAGGCTGGATTCTGCATATATATTTAAAGATAGAGTCAAAAATATTTTCTAGTGAATTCAACATGGAGTGAAAAAAAAGAGGCAAGGTTTTTGATCCAGGGAATGTACTGTCTTTAGTGAGATGAGGAAGACAGTGAGAGTAATTGGAGGCAGGGGACAGGAGGTAGGGAAGTTCTGTGTTTAGGTCTCAGATATGCTAAGTTTGAGATGCTATATTAGATACCAAATAGAGATGCCAAAGAGGAAGCTGGACATACCACCTGAGCTTCAAGAGCAAAGTCCAGGTTGGAGATAACATTTGAGAGTCCTCAGTTAATAGAAGGTATCTGATACACTGGATAAGATGAGCAGGGGAGTGAGTGTAGACAGAGAACAGGAATCCGTAATGGAGCTTTGGGACCTGCTGACAGTTGGGAGGTCAGGGAGATGAGGAGGAACCAGTAGCAAAGACTGAGAAGGACCAGCCAGAAGAGAGAAGGAAAGTCCAGAGGTTCCCTGGAAGTCCAGGGAAGAGTGTTTTAAAGAGGGAGTAATCGCTGGGTCAGATGCTGCGGGCAGGGCAGGTAGGGTAAGGATGGGGTCTGACACAGAGGTCACTGATGACCTTGATGACAGCCCTCTGTGGAATGGAAGAGGCAAAGAACAGAAGTAGGTTTGGGGAAAAAAAAGGGAAAAAAATATTTGGAGATAGCAAGTAACAACTCTTCGGAGATGAGCCGAATTGGGAAACAGGGAAATGGGAGGTAATGGAAGGGAACTCTGGGGTCAAGAAAGGATTACGACGAAATAACAAACCTTTTGGTTCCTGCAAACTCCACTCCTTTCTAGAACAAGCTTCCTTCTTCCCTGTCTCCATTATTAAAATCCTATGTATCTCTTCACTGTTGTGCTGTGCTTAGTCGCTTAGTCATGTCCAACTCTGTGCAATCCCATGGACTGTAGCCCACCAGGCTCCTCTGTTCATGGGGATTCTCCAGGCAAGAATATTGGATTGGGTTGTCATGCCCTCCTCCAGGGGATCTTCCCAACCCAGGGATTGAACCCAGGTCTCCCACATTGCAGGCGATTCTTTACCATCTGAACCGCCAGGGAAGCCCAATACTGGAGTGCGTAGCCTATCCCTTCTTCAGGAGATCTTCGCAGTCCAGGAATCAAACTGGGGTCTCCTGCATTGCAGGTGGATTCTTTCCAGCTGAGCTACCAGGGAAGGTCTTCATTGTTACACACCTCCATAAAAAGTGTTTTTTAAAAAATCTATGCATCTATGTGGACTAGGAGGCTATAGGATTCTCACCCTGCTAGAAAGAGTATGGATGAGTGCAGCCACACTAAAGAGTAACCTGACAGTATAAACACATTAAGTATACATACAATCCTATCATCAGCAACTGTGCTTCAGGGAATATAATATAACCCCCAGAAATGTTCACATGGAGCATAACTAGATATACCTGAGAATATTCACTGCAGTATTATCTGTGATGAGGGAAGGCTGCTGGCAGGTATCCTGGGTGATATACACCAGGGAGAATGGAGCAGCAATCGAATGCCACAAACTAGACACACACAGGGATGTGTGTCTAGCAACAGGGATGGATCCTAAAAATACATCACCCACCACAAGACTGAGTGGCAAAAGCAAGAAACAGAATGATGTAGACAACATGATACCATTTACCCACATTAAAAATACATGTATAGAGGGATCTCCCTGGTGGTCCAGTGGCAAAGACTCTGTGCTCATAGTGCAAGAGGCCTGGGTTAGAGCCCTGGTCAGGGAACTAAATTCCAGATGCCACAAGGTCAAAGATCTCTTGTGCTACAACTAAGAGCGCAGACAAAGAAACAAAGATTGAAACAAAAGTTCAGGCACACCATGCCACTATACACACTTTGCAATTTCTACAGATAAAAAAAGCATGTGTACACTAGAATGCTTGTGGTAACAGGTATAAGAATGAAATAGAAAGGAATTCGTGAGTTCATTAAACAAGGAGAGAGCCTTGTCCAAGCCATAAGACGGAGGAGCTTCAACTAGAGTATGATTCCCTCAACCCTCTGGACTGAGGTGAAAACATTCAAACATTGCTTAATCATTCCCCCTCCTTGCTTTTATTTTTAGCTTATGTTGCTGTTAACAGCTTTAGTGAGATATAAATCACATGCCACACAATTTGTCTACAGTTCAATGGTTTTCAGTATACTCACAGATGGGTAACTATCACCACAATCAAATTTAGATTATTCGTATCACCCCCCACCTAAAAACCCTTGTACCCTTTAGTCATTACCCACCTAGTTCCTGCCCCTAGCCTGGGCAATCACTAATCATTCTACTCTCTCTCCCCCCACAGATGCCCTCATTCTTCAGGCCCACTTTGAATGTGATAATTTCTACAGATAAAAAAAGCATGTGTACACTAGAATGCTTGTGGTAACAGGTATAAGAATGAAATAGAAAGGAATTCGTGAGTTCATTAAACAAGGAGAGAGCCTTGTCCAAGCCATAAGACGGAGGAGCTTCAACTAGAGTATGATTCCCTCAACCCTCTGGACTGAGGTGAAAACATTCAAACATTGCTTAATCATTCCCCCTCCTTGCTTTTATTTTTAGCTTATGTTGCTGTTAACAGCTTTAGTGAGATATAAATCACATGCCACACAATTTGTCTACAGTTCAATGGTTTTCAGTATACTCACAGATGGGTAACCATCACCACAATCAAATTTAGATTATTCGTATCACCCCCCACCTAAAAACCCTTGTACCCTTTAGTCATTACCCACCTAGTTCCTGCCCCTAGCCTGGGCAATCACTAATCATTCTACTCTCTCTCCCCCCACAGATGCCCTCATTCTTCAGGCCCACTTTGAATGTGACTTCCTCAGGTATTTTTCGTGGTCAATCTAGCCAGGAATGGCCCTTCCTTATATATTATTACTAAAAATGTGAGTTTTTAAAAAAATTATTTTTATGTGGCTGTGCGAGGTCTTAGTTGTAGCACACAGGAGGGATCTTTGATTTTCTTTGCAGCATGAGGGATCTTGGACGTCAAGGAGATCGAACCAGTCAATCCTAAAGGAAATCAACCCTGAATATTCACGGGAAGGACAGATGCTGAAGCTCTAATACTTTGGCCACGTGATGGGAAGAGACACCTCACTGGAAAAGACTTTGGTGCTGGGAGAGATTGAAGGCAGGAGAAGAAGGGGATGACAAAGGAGATGGTTGGATGGCATCACCAACTCAATGGACATGAGTTTGAGCAAGCTCTGGGAGACGGTGAAGGACAGGGAAGTCTGGCATGCTGCAGTCCACAGCAGAGTCTCAGAGTCGGACACCACCCAGCAAGTGAACAACCACGTGTAGAATCTTTAGTTGGGGTGTGTGAAATCTTAGTTGTAACATAGGGATGTAGTTTCCTGACCAGGAATTGAACCAGGGTCCCCTGAACTGGAAGCACAGAGTCTTGGCCACTGGACCACCAGAAATGGCCCTATAGATACAAGCTGCTGCTGCTGCTAAGTCGCTTCAGTCGTGTCCGACCCTGTGTGACCCCATAGACAGCAGCCCACCAGGCTCCCCCGTCCCTGGGATTCTCCAGGCAAGAACACTGTAGTGGGTTGCCACTTCCTTCTCCAATGCGTGAAAGTGAAGTCGCTCAGTCGTGTCCGACCCTCAGCAACCCCGTGGACTGCAGCCAAGCTACAGGGACTTAAACAGCGCTTGTCCTTCCCTGTATCCTATTATAAACCTTGCTTGCACTTCATCTCTCCTGGCAAGGAGCCTGTGCCTGGAGGGCATGGATAGCGCCTTGGCTCCCTTCTGCATCAGGATTTCCTGCAAACAGTAAGTGCTCGACAAATACTGAATGACTTCATGGACTTCAATTAGCTCAGTATTCAAAGATTCAAGTTCAAGAATCTTTGATCTTAGATTCTGTTATACAGTATATTGTCTGGAATATATACAAGAATATATACACATATATATATACACACACATATATATACACACCAGGATATATGTGTGTGTATATATATATAGATATATATACACACAGACATACACTAGGTGGCTCAGTGGTAAAGAATCCACCTGCCAATGCAGGAGACGTAAGAGATACGGGTTTGGTCCCTGTGTTGGGAAGATCCCCTGGAGGGCAACCCAGTCTAGTATTCTTACCTGGAGAATCCCATGGACTGAGGGGCCCAGCGGACTGAAGTCCACAGGGTCATACAGAGTTGGACATGACTTAGCAACTGAGCGTGCATCCAGTATATGGGCTTATGTCATGTGCAAATCTTATACACCTCTCTTCTCTATCTTCACCTAAGTCACTGACAAAAAGATTAAAAAGGACAGGACCAAGCATGGATGCCTCGGTTATGTCACAGTAGCTCTGGTGGTGATCCAGTAACTAACACTCTCTGGTCCCACTGTTCAACTGGCTGGAACCTCTCCAAATTGTACTGTAACTCATCCCATTGTCTTTCCATAAGGACATTATGAATTACAGTGGGGAAAGGAAGTGAAATGAAATGAGGACCAAGGAAGCCTTCCTATTTGGTTTGAACTGGATTCATGAGTTACTTATATAATTAAAAATAATCTCTTAAAATATCTTTAAAAAGAAAACCGGTTTATTAAAAAGAAAAGCCTTGCCCAAATCAGGATACACAGAATATCACAACATACCTATGACTTTTTATCTAGTAATGGGATCAAGAGAAATTTATTATTATAAAAACTCATCCTGGCTTCCTAGTGTTCAACAGTCATCTGTTCTAAAATTCCTTCCATAATTTTTACCATGGATGCATAGCACTCACTGGTCTGTAGTTGCTGAAGGCAGTACCTTATCTTCCTCTTTGAAAAGTAGGAGTTGCCTGATTCGCTTTTTAGCATCATGGCCATGCCTCATTTTCTTAAGCTTACTAGCCTACCTGTGCAATGTCTCCCCCACCATCCCACCCAGGATACAATTCATCTGGGGCCTGCAGGCTTGAACTCATCTAAAGGTGTGAGCTACTCTCTTTTCACCTACATGGTTTCAATTTTCTTTTTCCAGTGTTTATTCAATTTTTTCCGGTTTGAAGGACAGTTTCTCTGATGAAGAAGACAAATGGCAGCCAAGACTTTTCTCCTGCTCTTCTGCTGTCCCATTAATAGCAAGCCTCCACTGGGCAGCAGTGGGCTCATCAGTGTGCTTCTTACTCACTTTGTTCTAAACAGTGTTACAACATAAAAGCCGCCTTTGGTGTCTTCTGCAAGCCTCAAACCATTCTGAACCTCATCCTCTGTAACTCTCCTGAAGAGGAGGCACAGGAATCTGCGTCTTCCCCTTCTACTGCTTTTATATATTTTTATTTATTCTTCGTTGCTGCTCGCAGGCTTTCTCTAGTTGCGGCGAGTGGGGGCTACTCTTCGTTGTTGCACAGACTGCTCACGGCAGCAGGCTTCACTAGCTGCGGCTCAAGGGCCCTCAAGCTGCAGCTCAGTAGTTGAGGCGCATGGATTTAGTTGCTCCATAGCCTGTGGAATCTTCCTGGATCACGGATCAAACACATGTCCCCTGCACTGGCAGGTGCTTCTTAACTACTGGACCACCAGGGAAGTCCCTTTGCATTTTTAAAACCTGAGTTTATGAGGGAGCTCCCAGGACAGCAGCCCTCGAAAGAGCTGACTACCTTTTCTATGTTAGAACTACTCATGATAGCCAAAAGGCACTTCAAGCAGATGGAAAAAGAGCTACTACCTGAGGAACTAGAACTCAGAATACAAAACCACCCTACCAACGAAATTACCTTATATGCTCCTTCGGAACGTCAAGCTTTCTTAGGGGCAGGGTAAGAACCAAATTAAATCACAATAATTATAAAAAGGACAATGTTAGAGATAAATATAGGTTACTACGGGAGCACAGGAGATTCACTATTTCATTGCTTTTTTAAAAACAGAGATGAGAAAAAGTAATATATTTGTTTTACCTCATCAAGATCTTTGGTCTCTCTGCCCAATTCATCATCATCTTCATCAGAATCAAGCTCTGGTCCGATGTAATTTCCAAACTCATCATACAAGTCAGTATCCATGGTGCTAAAATTCAACAAGAGAAAAGTTAGATGCTGGTGAGGAAACCGAGGCCTCCACCCTAGCCTATGGTTGACCATACCCCTTCACATACTCCTCTCCAGTTACATCAACCCACCAACTTCTCCACTAAAGCCCTGTACTTTTCCCTCCTCTCTGTTCTAATCCTGTGTCTGTTTACATACACTTTGCCCACTTCCTCCCCTCCCCTCCACCAGGGCTTGAACCCACGCCCCCTGCAGTAGAAGCATGGAGTTCTAACCACTGGACTGCCAGGGAAGTCCCAGCCCACTTGTTTTTTTTTTTAAATACTAAAAGAATTTTAATTTTAAAATAATTAAATACAGGAAGTTGCAAAAACAGTGCACATCACTTTTTCCTAATTATTTGAGAATAAGTTGCTGACACAATGTCTCATCACCTCCTCAGACTTTAGTGCAGGAATTAGTAAACTATAGCCTGTGGCCAAATCTGGCTGTTCTCATAACGGCCTGGAAGGTATGATTTTTTTTAACATTTTTAAACAGTTGGAAAAAAAAGTCAAAAGAATAGTATTTCATGATACATGACAATTAGTTCTATGAAATTCAAATTTCAGTGTCTATGAAAACAGCTTTACTAGAACACAGCCATGCCCGTTTCTTTATACTGTCTGTGGCTGCTTTCACCCTGTAACAGCTGAGTAGCTGCCTCTGAGACTATATGGCCCACAGAGCCTAAACTCTTTACTATCTGGCCCTTAATAGACAAAGTTTGCCAACCCCTGCTCTTAGTGCATCTGATTCCTACAAACAAGGACATTCTTCTACATAACCACAATAAAACCATCAAAATCAGAAAATACCAACACACTACTACACATAATCCACAGGGCCCCATACAAGTTTCAGAAATTGTTCCACTAATGTCCTGCACAGCAAAGGATTCCATGTTTGTACCTGGCTATCATGTCTTTAGTCTCTTTCAATCTGGAACAATCCTTGGCCTTTCCTTGATTTCTATTACTTGACCCTTTTGACGATTACAGGCTAGTGAGTTTGTAGAATGTTCCTGAATTTAAGTTTGTCTGATGTTTTCTCATGATGAGAGTCAAGTTATGCTTTTTTTTTTTTTTTTTTTGGTAAGAATATCACAGTAGTGAGGCTGTGCTCTTTTCAGTGCAACTCCTAACAAGTGGCATATGATTTTAATTATTCCATCAGTGGTGATGTTAACTTAAGCATTTGATCGTGGTGGTGTCTACCAGGCCTTTCCACTGTATAAAGTTACTTGTTTTCTTTCTTCAGTTAATAAATATTTTGTGGGCTGTCTCCACTTCAAGTATTTTTAAGTTTGTCTGATGTTTCCTCATGATTAGAGTCAAGTTATGCTTTTTTTTTTTTTTGGTAAGAATATCACAGTAGTGAGGCTGTGCTCTTTTCAGTGCAACTCCTAACAAGTGGCATATGATTTTAATTATTCCATCAGTGGTGATGTTAACTTAAGCATTTGATTGTGGTGGTGTCTACCAGGCCTTTCCACTGTATAAAGTTACTTGTTTTCTTTCTTCAGTTAATAAATATTTTGTGGGCTGTCTCCACTTCAAGTATTGAAATTCTATTCAAAATAACTGTTCAAAGACCATTTCCTTCAAGTCTTCCTAGAGCCTCAATTTCTCACTCACCTATGATGCTACAGCCTTTGTGTCTTTATCAGCACTTACTTCTGTCATCAATGGTAGTTAACTGTACTAACTACCCTCAACAACAACTCTACAGCTTACAAGTAACAGACAACAGATCAGAGCATGGGTTACTGGTCAGGGCTCTGGAACTGGCAGACCCAGATTTGAATCCAAACTTTGTCACGTCCCATCACTTCATGGGAAATAGATGGGGAAGCAGTGGAAACAGTGTCAGACTTTATTTTGAGGGGCTCCAAAATCACTGCAGATGGTGACTGCAGCCATAAGATTAAAAGACGCTTACTCCTTGGAAGAAAAGTTATGACCAACCTAGATAGCATATTCAAAAGCAGAGATATTACTTTGCCAACTAAGGTCCGTCTAGTCAAGGCTATGGTTTTTCCAGTAGTCATGTATGGATGTGAGAGTTGGACTGTAAAGAAGGCTGAGCGCCAAAGAATTGATGCTTTTGAACTGTGGTGTTGGAGAAGACTCTTGAGAGTCCCTTGGACTACAAGGAGATCCAACCAGTCCATTCTGAAGGAGATAGGCCCTGGGACTTCTTTGGAAGAAATGATGCTGAAACTGAAGTTCCAGTACTTTGGCCACCTCATGCGAAGAGTTGACTCATTGGAAAAGACTCTGATGCTGGGAGGGATTGGGGGCAGGAGGAGAAGGGGATGACCCAGGATGAGATGGCTGGATGGCGTCACTGACTCCATGGGCGTGGGTCTGGGTGAACTCCGGGAGTTGGTGATGGACAGGGAGGCCTGGCGTGCTGCGATTCATGGGGTCGCAAAGAGTCGGACACGACTGAGCGACTGAACTGAACTGAACTATGATAACTATATCACTTTAAGTAAGCTATTCACCTCTCCAAGCCTGTTTCTTCAATTGGAAAATAAAGTGATTAATTTTCATCACATAAAGCGTTATGAGAATTAAACAAAATAGGTTGTGTAAAGAATTCATCACGATTCCAGGATCAATCAATGTTAGCTGGCATTATTTTTTAGCCATTCTTTTGTCTGTTTTATTTGTATTTTTTAGTTAAAAACCTTTTTTGGCCGTTCTTGAATACAGGAACCCTGTGCTCCTTGTGCCCATGTACCAATGCCCAAGATACCACTTTACGTAAGTAGGCACTGGGTAAATGTTAACTGACCAGAATGTTCAATTTTGAGATACTGGTATTTCTTCCACAATGGTAATCCCTCCACCTCTTTCAGTGCCCCTTGTTGAGTGCTGATTGTGGATAAAATAGAGAATTAAAAGCTCCACTACTAATAAGTAAATGTGAATTATCACGGAAACTTTCATATGCATATTATTTTTATTTCCAAAGAGCTATCATCTCTGTGCACATTTCATTCTTCCAAGACACCCATGAAATGACTGCAGAAATTTCTATACAAGGCTGTTAATGAAATAATCCAAGTCATTTCTGCTTTAGGGCCACTGCAGTTAATCTTCTCTTCCAAAATGCTCTTCCCTTGGGCATGTGTACCTTGTTCCTTCATCTCACTCAGGTCTCTACTAAAACAGCACCTTCTCTGAGAAACCTTCCCTTGTCACTCTAAAAAACTTCTCCCCCGACCCCACACACTCTCCAACCCCTATTTTCAACGTTTTATTATTTTTATTAACATTTATCATTAGCTGACAAGTATCTATTCGTGTATTTACCATCACCTCTCCAACTACAGATTAAGCAAGGACTGCTTTTGTTTGTTTTCACTTAAAAGGGTGCCTGGCACAAAACAGACCCACTTACTGAATGACGAATGTATGGCTCCAACAAGGCACAGAGAAGACAGCCGACCTGCCCACAGTTGCACAAAACTAGTGAATTTCGGTACCTGCAGCTTCCCGCTATAATGCAGGCTCTCAAAGGAACAGAGAGTAACGACGGAGGGAGCTTGATAGAGAAGTGAAGGCGGCACAGTTGGAAGAGAGAGTAAGATAG
>SJXQ01002661.1:535711-551596 GCA_006408695.1 Aepyceros melampus
CCAACTCCACGCCTCAATTTACCCATCTGTAAAGTGAAGTGGCACATAACATATAGCATCTCTTCCAGATCTGACATTTAATTTCCCATTCCACCAGAGCAAGCCTCCCCTGACGCTGACCAGCGCCACTCACCTCCCGCTGCTCAGCCAAAACCCCCGAGTCGGCCGCTGGAGATCGTGCTTCCGCCCCACGCCGCCTCACCGCCTGCGCCCGCCGTTCGGAAGGACCCCACAGGCGCCGCGGTCGCGTTTCTTCCCTGGAGGGCAGCCCTCTGCCTGTGGGCCAGCTCGGAGGAATCCCGGCTGCGGACACCGGAACCTGAGAAGAGGAACTGTGGGTCCCCAAACCACGGCGTGAGCTGCTCCAAAGAAAGCGAGGCCTGAGGAGGCGTGAATCTGATCAGGCGCCTCGGGGCCACCCTGACTGGGGGCCTTCAGGGCGATCACGTGGGAGGCTGTTGTAGCAGTTGCTGGGCAACCACAGCTGCTGGGCGTGGTCTACGCTGAGCTGACTTCGTCGGGCAGTATCTGAGCATCCCCAAAGAAAGAAAGGAAACCGAGGCCCCGGCTGCTGGGGTGAAGGTCAGGGGGCCGGAGGATTAGGTGTTCTAGATTTTCAGTGACTGGGAAAGGCTCAGAACTAGGCAGGAATCAGGACACCTGAGTTCAGTTCCTGGCCAGCCCACCCTCTTGGTCTTTCACTTACCCATTTTAGGGTGGAGGGTTGATTTTAGACCTCCCGCTTCCGTGTTGGGGCTTGCCTGGTGGCTCAGACGGTAAAGAGTCTGCCTGCAGTGCTGGAAACCTGGGCCAGGAAGATGCCCTGGAGGAGGAGGAAATGGCAACCCACTCCAGTATTCTTGCCTGGAGATCCCAGGGACTGAGAAGTTTGGTGGGGATGACTTCGCCACGTGATCTTTAGCTAATAGCTCGGAGCAGTAGTAGTAAGGTTCAGAAGGGTCTCACAGCAGTAAATGCTCGTATAGGTGATCTCTCTATAGAACGAATCAATCAGCCTCAGAACGCGGAAGTTGCAGAAGTACATAGACAAAACTAAAGAGGTTGCCCAAGTACCTAGAGATTTATGCTCCAGCCTTGGGCTGGACAGAGGGATTTGAGAACGGGGATCATTAAGCCCCTTCCTCTATCGCGTCTACTTGATTTCCTGCTCAGTCATTGCATCTGGTTTCAGGTGGAAACTATCTTTCCTCCTTAAAAGACATTTAAGTATGGGTGCTTCCCTGGTGGCTCAGATCGTAAAAAATCTGCCTGCAGTGTGGGAGACCCGGGTTGGATCCCTGGATTGGGAATATAACACTGGAGAAGGGAATGGCAACCCACTACAGTATTCTTGCCTGGAGAATTCCATGGATAGAGCCGCCTTTAGTTCAGTTCAGTGCAGTCGCTCAGTCGTGTCCGACTCTTTGCGACCCCAGGAACTGCAGCACGTCAGGCCTCCCTGTCCATCACCAACTCCCAAAGTCCACCCAAACCTATGTCCATCCAGTCGATGATGCCATCCAAGAGCTGCCTGGTGGGCTACAATCCATGAGGTCACAGCTGTGACAGGACAGAACGACTAATGCTTAACTTAGCAATGGGTGAATTTTTATCCCTGGGCTCAAGAATAGCTTATAGTAGTTCTGATTTTGTGTGAGGGCCTCTATCGCAACTTGTATCCTGAAATCGAAATGCTTCCTCAGCCAAAGCACCAATACTAAAATATTTTTAGAGATAGAATAAAAAAGAATGAAAAATTGCTATTTGAAACAACATGGATGGACCTAGAGGGTGTTATGCTAAGGTGTCATAGAGTATTACTGGGTATTTTAAGACGGAGAAAGTTAAATACTGCATGATTTCACTTATGTGTGAAATCTAAAAAACAAAACAAGGAAAACAGAAAGATTCACAGATACTGAGAACACACTGGTGGTTGCTACAGGGGAAGGTGTGGGGGGCGGGGAGCGGATGAAATAGATTAAGAGGCACAAACTTCCAGCCATAAAATATATTGTTATGAGAATGTAACATACAGAATAGGAGTAAGTCAATAATATTGTAATAACTCTTAAATTATGACAGATGGTAACTAAACATTGTAGTGATCATCTGGTAATGTATATAAATGTTGAATTACTGTGTTGTACACCTGAAACTAATATAACATTTAATGTCAATTAAATTCCAATTAAAAAATATTTTCAGAGGCAGAGAACAAAATTAAGATAAGGCACTAAACTGAAAGTCAAGACTGTTTTCGGCAACAACAAATCTTAAGCAAGACCTCACTGTGTAACTCAGCTCCCCTCTGTAAAACAGAGAACTAGATTTTTGTAATACACCCCAAGATAAGTGACTAGATGTCCAGAGTGCTTTGGGGTCATTTTGTTGGCTGGCAAAGAATATAGATGCAAACGCCCACTGCCCCCCCCCCCAATCCCTGATGTTCGTCTTCTGTTTAATATTCATTTCCTTTGCCTTCCTAGGCAGAGGCCATGAAAAGGAATGACATCATCAATTTCAAGGCTTTGGAGAAAGAGCTGCAGGCTGCACTCATTGCTGATGAGAAGTACAAACGGGAGAATGATGCCAAGTTACGGGCAGTGGAACAGAGGGTAGCTTCCTACGAGGAATTCAGGTTAGCTCAATGCCATTTTCTCAGGCTCTCCTGTTCTGGTTTACTATAGTGGATAAGAGCATGCGCCTGGCCTCAGACCATTCTGGGCTCAGTCTTAGCCCTACCTTCTGCTACCTGTGTGATCTTATGCAAATTATTTTCCCTATCTGAGCCACTATTCCTCATCTGTAAGAGAGAGTAACTATTGTCATGATTAAACGTTACTGCATATAAGATTCTGAGCACAATACCTAACACATGGGAAGTGCTAAAAAATTATCAGTTACTTTTGCTGTTGTTATTTTTCTCATATGGGCTTGCCAACAGGTCTAGCCTGTTTCATGCAGAGTCCAGCCACCTCATACTTATAGGCAGCATAAGGTCCATCCCCTAATCTCTGGCCTTTGCCCATAGGGGTATCGTCCTTGCATCACATCTGAAGCCACGGAACAGAAGGACAAGATGGGAGGAAAGAGGCCTGTGCTCTGGAACTGTCACACTAGTCAGGGAAGGCCCTCCCAGGTTGAAACCACTGAAATCTCCCCGGTAGGTGAGGCCCAGCAGGAATCTCTGCCCTCAGCCTCCCGTCCTATCTTCTTACAACACATACATTTTCCTTGTGTCTCATGAAAAGCCAACAGAAGCAACCTTCTGCCTCCAATTCCAGCAAGAAAAGCAACCGGTGGGTGATGAGGCCCAAACTTGCCAGATCAAGTCAGAAAGGTGTACTTGACAGGCCCCTGTCCATCAGCCCTTGGCTTGCATTCCCAGATCAGATTTGGGGTGCCCTGCCTTGGGTTATATGGTAGAGAGTCTGATCCTCTGGCAGGGGTGGGAAGGAGATACAAGCCTGTCAGATCCTGAACACTTGAGTTCTTTTTTCTCCTCCTGAAGTTTCCAAATACCTCCCACCCCCACCCTGCTCAGAGTGTAGTCTGACTTACACTTGTAGAACAGGGCTATGTCCACACTCATCAGTAGGAAAGTCCTGGTACAGCTAAGAATCTCACATCGTGGCCTGCATTTTTTCCTCTTGGGACCCTCCCTCCCAATCCCATCCCCTGTTCCTTCATCTGAAAATGAGGCCCACAGGGACTGCGACCTTGCCAATGCTCAGAGACCAATACCAGAGCTGAAAACCCATGGGTTCCCTTTGCTGTCACAGAGCAGCTGGAAGAGCTCTGGACTCTCTTTCCCTTCCTTTGTGATCCAGGAGAAAACGCTCTTCCAGCCTGAGACCTCAGCCGAGTTCTACCGTGACTGGCGGCAACACTTGCCCAGTGGGCCAGAGCGCTACGAGGCCCTGCTGCAGCTCGGGGGCCCGAAGCTGGGCCGCCTCTTCCAGATGGACGTGGGGTTTGGACTTCTAGGGGAGATGCTGGTGGCACTGGCCGATCATGTGAGGCCTGCTGACCGCTGGGCGGTGCTGGGGATCCTGCATAGCCTGGCCAGCACTGGGCGCTTCACCTGAGCCTGAGCCTGATGAGTCATGCAGAGAGAGCGAGCTGCAGAGCTTTGTTTCAGAAGTTGCAGGCCATGGGCACCCCCAGCCCGGAGGGGCAGGGTCTGGGGGAGCAGCTGGGTGAGCTTCAGGAGGAGGAGGGTCTGCTGCAAGAGCTCCTGATGCTATACCACGTGGACTGATGGGACCATTTACCTTCAGAGGCCCCCAGTGGTCATCAGAGGCATTTTTTGATGGTCTTGGGGGCTCTGTGGGACTCTAATCAGAAACCCACACCTGATTCCCTTTTGAATTTAGAATTTTCACAACCAAAGCAGGAACTGAATTTTCACTTTTCTCCCAGCCCCTTGGGGGCTTCATATTCTGAACTTTGTACATCTACAGGATGGTCAAGGGTCAAGCTGAAAGACCTTTGCTTCCCACCCTTAGAGTCTGCCAGTCTGCTAGCCCATAGCCCTGAGATATGGGTGAGCACCCAACCAAACACTGGTACCACCCATTGCAGCCTCCACTCAAAACAAGGAAAAACCAAAATTGTTAATCCTCCATGGTTAACAAATACTGATCTCCATAGCTCTTTTTTTTTAATTGATTTTTATTGGAGTATAGTTGCTGGAGCAGCTGGGTGGGCTTCAGGAGGAGGAGGGTCTGCTGCAAGAGCTCCTGATGCTATACCACGTGGACTGATGGGACCATTTACCTTCAGAGGCCCCCAGTGGTCATCAGAGGCATTTTTTGATGGTCTTGGGGGCTCTGTGGGACTCTAATCAGAAACCCACACCTGATTCCCTTTTGAATTTAGAATTTTCACAACCAAAGCAGGAACTGAATTTTCACTTTTCTCCCAGCCCCTTGGGGGCTTCATATTCTGAACTTTGTACATCTACAGGATGGTCAAGGGTCAAGCTGAAAGACCTTTGCTTCCCACCCTTAGAGTCTGCCAGTCTGCTAGCCCATAGCCCTGAGATATGGGTGAGCACCCAACCAAACACTGGTACCACCCATTGCAGCCTCCACTCAAAACAAGGAAAAACCAAAATTGTTAATCCTCCATGGTTAACAAATACTGATCTCCATAGCTCTTTTTTTTTTAAATTGATTTTTATTGGAGTATAGTTGCCTTAAATGTTGTTAGTTTCTTCTGTATAGCAAAGTGAATCATTTTTACATATATATATATATATGGATAGATAGATAGATAGATAGATCTATCTATATCTTCTTTTTCAGATGTCCTTCCCATTTAGGTGACCACAGAGTACTGAGTAGAGTTCCCTGTGGTATACAGTAGGTTCTCATTAGTTATCTATTTTATACATAGTAGTGTACATATGGTCAATCCCAATCTCCCAGTTCATCCTCCATAGCCCTTAAACAAGAGTATTCATCACCAGAAGCCAATGAATGGACATTTAGTCAATAAATGATCAAATGCTACCTCATTTGAAGTGGAATATTTTTCTCCAGGGGCTGAGTTCCCATGCAGGTTGGGCCTGAGAAAGCCCCAGGCCTTCAGCTCAGGCCTGGCCAGCCTCCCAGGTATCTTCAGATCGCCCGTGTGCAGGTGGGAGGGTTTCCTTCAACTATCAGATTAAACAAAGGGAAGATCTTTCCACCAGGCAGGCAGGCAGGGCAGAGCCTGAAGCAGAAGGGCAGAGATTTTCCCGAACTTGTACCTGGGCCCTTGTTTCTCCTCCTGGCTTCTCCTGACCCAGTGTTCTAGAATGCTAGAGTTCTAGAAAGGGGAGAGGGAGCCAGATTCTAGAATGGTTTTCTCCTCAAGAGCACATCTGGAACATGAGAAGGGCATCTTGTATGTTAACTAGGAATCAACTGCCTTGCCTATGGCAGCTTCCTCTGCAGACTGTTGCTTCTTTTCCTGGCTGCTTACTCCTTTCTTCATATAGATGCTTCCTCCCAGCAGTGATTTCTAGAAGCCCCATAGGCCTTTTAGTGCCTCGGGTTTGCCCTGCCCCTGTGACCCTTCCCTTGCGCGGGCATGAACCTGGCCCACACCACTGTGCTCCTGTGGGCGTGGGGGAGCCTCCAGGCCTTTGAAATAGTGGAGAAAGAGAACATCTTTCAGAGGACCCCCTGCCCGGCTTTCCTGATGTTTGACAACGCGGCCTACCTGGCCGACATGAGCTTCGAGCTCCCCTGCCCCTGCAAGCCGGAGGAGGTGTCCGCTGTCGTCTGGTACTATCAGAAGCACCTGGGCAGCAGCCACACCAAAGTGCTGACGGACTTCGATGGGCGGGTGCTGACGGAGGCAGCCCAGGTGCGCGTGGGCAGCGACATGCTGGTCCGCTTCAGCATCCGCATGTTCAGCCTCTTGGTCTTCCGGGCGCAGCCGGAGGATTCCGGCTTGTATTTCTGCGGCACCCGCAAGGGGGACTACTTTTACGCCTACGACGTGGACATCCAGAGCAGTGAGAGGATGGTGGCTACCTTCAAGGACCAGGGCCAGGAGCCCTTGGAAGACGAGTACCATGGGAGCCTCCGTGTCTTCACCACCTTCTGGCAGTGGACTCCCTGCGACCGCTGCGGGGTGCGCGGGGAGCAGTGGCGTATCGGTCTGTCTACCTGCAGAGCCCGGACCTCTCTCCCCGCTACCGCAAGATCCTGCCCAACGTGGTGTCTTGTGGTTCGAGGGCTGTGCCCAGGCAGCTCCGGGCCAAGGCCAGCGACCACAACCCTGAGCTGCTGGTTCGGAGCTGCCTGATGCCCTGCGAGAAGAAGAAGAAGGTCCAGGAGGGCGTGATGGCCATCTTCAACTATGTGTCCAAAGTGGGCAGCCGGCCCTGGTTGCCCCAGGTGCCCATTCAGTTCCACCAGCAGAGGCTGGGCCATGGACTCATCATCTCCTGCCCCGGAGCCCGGCCAGAGCACGCCGTGGCCTGGGACAAGGACCACCAGTACCTCTACCGCACGCAGTACCTGAAGGGCGTCAATGGGTCCATGAGGGTGTTCATCGACCACGGCAACCATCTCCACATCCGCTTTACCCAGCTGGAAGACCGGGGCATCTACTATTGCTGGCGGCAGGGCGAGCGCATTGCTGGGTTCCGACTGGGCGTGACATCTCCAGGTCGCTACCCGGTCTCCTTCTCCGACCCAGAGACCCGGGCCGCCCTGGGGCTCATTCTGATAGGCTACGTGCTTATCACGGTCATCTTTATCACCATTCACCTTTGTCGTTGCTGCTGTTACTTATTCCGTTTTTGTCCCAACTTCTCCCCCAGGTTCTCTCTCCCCTAGCTCTGAAGACCAGCCGTGCTCAAATGTGTTCTTAAATGGTACCAGATGCCTCCGGTTGGGGGCGGGGCATGCGAACCTGCCCCCATTTTCATGAGCAAGTCTGGAACCTCATCTGGGAAGCAGGGAAGCCTGAGCAGGTGGGAGACGGGGACCTGAGTCCAGGATGGAAGTAGTCGGAGTGCACGTGTCTTCTGACTTCATGTTCAGAGAAGGAAGTGAACCTAATATTTATCAGCTATCTGGTGTTGACTGTGTTTGATGTGCTTTATTTTCTTGCCTTCGTGGATTGCCACGTGGGTGCTGTTTGAACTGAAGGTAGCAGAGAGAGGAAGAAAAGAGTTGGGTACCTAGATATATCCTCTTTGCCTTCTTTCCCAGCCTCATCCCGGGACCAGCAGGTAGAAATGGTGAGTTTGGGAATAAAGGTAGAGACCAGGACAGGAGAAATGGGTGAGGAAAGTGGAGACTGAATTCAGGGCTTTCCTGAGAGATGGCACCCAGCCTGGGGCTGGGGGTGAGAAGAGGAGCCAGAGCAAAGGCAGTGGGTGCGTGGGGCACCAGGGCTGGAGAGCAGAGCAGGGTTGGAGGTGGGATTTGTCATGTGGCCACTTCTGGGGATGCTGGGGGCCCCAAGATGATCAGTGATAAGCAAGTTGTGTCTTGCCTGAGGCTACTTACTGTCCTCTGCCCCAGCCTCAGCCTCCGCTGAACAGATCAGAGTCCACTCTGGGGAAGGCCACAGGAGTTGTCTTTATTTGTTGCATTTATGTCAGTGACTAAAGCCCGCAGCAATGCCCCGAAGGTTAGCAGCAGTGGGTGGCAGGAGGGAGTTGGGGGAAGGGTATGCAGTCAAGTCCCTCTGACTTGGAGGGAGATGGAGACCCTGAGGTGGGCTTTGGAGCCCCACTTGTGGGCACTGATCATCTCATGCCCACCAGTCTCCCTGTGAACAGCAGAACAGGTGCTCAGGGTGAAAGTGTCTGCCCCAAGCTTTCCTGCCTCCAGGCTGCAGGAACACAAACCAGTGTCTTCACTCTGCATGGGCCTCCGGTTCCAAATCATAAAATAAAGTGCTACCTAAAACATGGGGAGGGGGGTATGTTTTGTATTTGACTAAGAGGGGACTACAGGGGCCTTGGTTTAGGGAAGAGCAGTGATCACTATGGGGAGAGGAGGTTGGGTGGCAACAGAGGCTTCACCTAGCAGTGTTTCCTGGGGTCAGGTGGCAGTTGCAGGGGCTCACAGGCCTGGGTGGACAAGGTTTACACAGCAAGGAAAGGTCCTTGAGAGCTGGGACAAAGCAGGCCCCACTCCCAGGAACAGCAGCCTCTTCCTTTCCTGTGTCAGCATCTTCAAGAGGATGAGCACTTTCTTGATTCCCACGACCCAAAGGCCAAGTGTAACTGCTTACCCACAACCCCCACTCTGATGTCTAGCATCATCCCAAGCACTGCCCCCACCATCTCTACCTCCCCACTCCAGCCTGTATCGGAGTCCTCCTAGGCTTGACCTCTCTGTACCCACAGCAATGGGCAAGGCCCCGTTCTACTCCCTCCCAGCACCCTTTTCCTCTGCACTTACACTATACTTCCCCCAAGCACAGAGAATCAAGCTCCCATGGGCCCACGGCATGCCCATGTGGCAGCTCAGTGGGGCTGAGACACTCGATGCATTGCTCAGGAGGCCCCTCTGTGATCTGAGCAGGCCAGGTATTCTGTCTGCTGACTCTCCCAGTTGGCAGGATAGCCCCACCCACCCTCAGACTGGTCAGAGTCAGTCTAGAAGAATAAGCCTCTGGCCAAGGCCACCTTGCCTTGGGGACTTCCTCTGCTTGTCTCAGACTCTCAGTTTTCCTCCAGCAGCCCAAGGAAACTCAAAGGCCCCATTCCCAGATACCCCCAGACACCTCTGGCGCTGGCAACAGTTGCCATGACAACAGAGGTTCGGGATACGGAGGGCAGGGTGATTTATGAGGTCTCCCCGCTTTCTCTCCTCCCTCCCAATTCTAACCCAAGCTGCTGGCCGTGCCCCTCCAGGCTGCCCTTTGGGGTGAGTGCCCTGTTAGTATTGCTGGGTGTGGGGTGGGTGCTGTCTGACAGGCTTAATGCTGATGGAGCCTAGGGCGGCAAGCTGGCATAGAGATGGAGCAGGAAGAGGAGCAACTGGATTGGGTAGGAACTCAATTGTGGGGAAATTAACTATCAGAGAAAGGACAGCTACCCCAACTCCTGCTGCAGACCCCTCAAACAGTGGGGCAGTGACCGCCAGATGGGTCCTGCTCACATCACATCCTTGTGCTCCTGCTTGGACTCCTTAATGACCTGAAGGGGACAGAGAAGGTGCCACAGTTAGGAGCTCACACAGACTCCAGGTCCACCACGGCTAGGAATATGACCCGGGACAAGTTCCCAGCCTTCCAACTTTTCTATGATAGTAACCGGAATGCCGCCATGCAGCAGAGGGGGAAATGAGCTAATCCTGTCAAACATCTAGCAAACATCTGCCTGGCACATGCTGAGCTGCTGTTGTAAGCTTAGCTAGTTCTGTTGCTGGTACGGTGGGGAGGGGATATGCCCAATCTCCTTTTCCCATTCTTCTGCCAGGTCCCTTTCACCAAGCTGAACGTTGAACATTGGGAGTGAAAGTTACTAAATTTAATTTTCTTTCTTTCTCCCCCAGGCCTGCTGTGGGGGCACCTGAGTCTGAGGGTGAGAAAGGGAGAAAGAAAGCCAGAGTCAGGACCCCGACCCATGGCCTAAGCATCTAGGCACCCCTTAGTGTAGGGACTGGGGAATGGAATTATATCTGGGCTCCTTCCCCTCTTCCATAACCTCCCAGAGGAACTCTTGGGAGTTATGGAGAACCTTCTATATGCCAGTCCAGGCTTTCTCCCAGAGCCTGCTGGGGCCAGAATCTTGGGCCTGCCCTCCTCACCTCCCCATCCCGCATCTCCACGGTCTTCACCACAATGTTCCTCTTGAGGTGGCCTTCTGACACGGACTTGGTGTCCAGGCTGGTTTCTGCAGACATGAGGAGAGGAGGCCTCCATAGGCTCTCAGGGCCCTAGACATCCTCTCCCACCCTTGGTTTCCCCCTGAGACCCCTAATCATGGGTACAAAAGCCTATCCAACCGGAGAAGTCCTATGCTCTCCCAGAGGGGCTGGAAACCTCCTAAGCCCCCACGGTGCCAAGCAAGCCCTCACTGCCCTGCTTGCTGGTCTGGCCTGGCTGCATTTCAGCCCCTCTGCAGTCCCTCACCTGGCCCCTGGCTCCCTGACAACCTAGCATCACGCCAAGGAAAGAGCATGTTGTTATTGAAGTCAGGTAGGCCAGAGCTCGAGTCCCAGCTCAGCCACATGACTGTGGGTAAGTTAATTTACCTCTTCCAACCTCAGTGTCCTCATCTGCAAATGGGGATGCTGCTGCTTACTTCTCTAGGTGGAAGCAGTGAGTCAGTTAACTGCAACAATGTGTGTAAAACAATGGGCACGTATTCGTGTTCCGTACACATGGGTTCCTCTCCTGTCCCTCTTCCCTTTTCTCTCTGCTACTTCTCTAGGACCCTTTTCTGTCTGGCATGTGGCAGTATTGCCTCTGCCTGGTCTGCTGGTTAACTCTTCAGATACTGAACTAAGCCCTTGGACATGCATATCTAGTGTTCCTAAATTTCTAGTCCAGAAGAATTATTTTTTCCCTCAGTTGGGAATTATTTGAGGGCCACATACAAGTAAGAAGTAATTTATTCCCCCCTGCAGAGAGAAAAATATAACATGTCACACTCACTAATGTTTAATATTAAGAGCAGGGGACATAAAACTTTATTCACTCCAAGAGCAGCAGCCTAGAGGGAAATAATCCTCCGGGCTGAATCAACCCTGAGCTGAACAACCAAGCCTCAGGGACAGAGGAATCAGGCCAAGAGCCTGACTGCCAGGCACCGTGAGACTCTAGGGGCCCTCCCGGTGATGAGGAAGAGGTGAAGCAGAAGCTGGTGTTTGCTCAGAGGCCCAGAGCATCTCAGCTGAGTACATGAGGACTTAGCACCTTGAACACTGGCCAACTCTACTACTTTAATGTACATTTACCCTGTGCCAGGTCCTGGACTGGGCGCTGAGATTGCTGGGGAAATAACACAGGGTTGGCCCTTTAGGGAAACCTGGGAGGAGGGAGCTCAAGAAGATGAGGAAAGTGGACTTGGTGAGCTTATTCCCTATCAAGTTGAGAAAAGCACCATGTCTAAAAGGCAGGCAGCTAACCGAGAGCCGGCGGGGCTCCATCTACAACCTGGTGAGCCTGAATTGGTATAACTTGTATTGTGAGGCTTTTGAGATGTCTTGTGACCTTGTAACTTTCCCCTTCTTTGGTGCTTTTGCCCCCTGTAGTGACAAGCAGTTAAAAAACACACACAAACATCAAACACTCAGCTGGACGAGATCTGCAGACAGGAGAGAGGTTAAGACCCTCACTCAGTTCTGCAGTGGAATGGGGAGTAGGCATGGGAGGAGGGACAAAGGGCAGAGCAGAACAGGAGTGGCTGCAAGCCCCACCTGGAATGCTCTGGAATGGTGCGTTCTGGCTGGAAGTTCTGCCATGAATATTGAAGGTCCCCAGAGAGAGCACTGGGCCCCTCTGTCCTGGTCCTCGGCTTCAGACCAGAAGAGCAACCCACAGGCCTGGGGGAGAGGGCGGGAATCCAACACTCTGCCCACAAAACCCTGTTCTACTGACCTCGGATCTGCAGGTTGGAGAAAGTCTGCACAGGAATGGTGATGCTGAAAGACAGCAGAAGGAGAGGGGTGACCAGCCTGCCGGAGGACATTCCCAGACCAGATCCTGGTCCAGGGTCACCATAATAGCTCCGAGGCCCTTTTCCTTGCCAGGAAAGGCAGACCTCCATCTCTTAGCTTCTCCAGCAGCCAACATACTCCCCGGACTGTAAGAGCTCTGGGGGAACACCTCCATTCAAGACAGTGAGTGCTCTGAGGATGATAGAGGGGAGGGGAGAGCAGTGAAGAGAGTTCCCAGGAGGCAGAGGAGATTGGTCAGCAGAAAAGAAGTACAGTCTTTGTTGGGAGGGTGGGGAGTGAGCCTTTTAGTTTGGAAGATAACCCAAGTCCTTACCCTAGGATCTGATCAACATGGGCTGAATTGAATCCATCCATTCATTCATCAGGCATTTATGAATACCAACTGTGTGTGAGGTGAGCACTGTGCTGGGCGCTGGGATAGGAGGGGGCTGGTCACGAGGCTGAATAAGACAGTCCCTGATGGGGCTTCCCAGGTGGCGCAGTGGTAAAGAACACACCTGCCAAAGCAGGAGACACAAGAGACGTGGGTTCTGTCCCTGGGTCGGGAAGACCGCTGGAGAAGGAAATGGCAACTCACTCCAGTATTCTTGCCTGGGAAATCCCATGGACATAGGAGCCTGACGGGCTACCATCTATGGGAGTCGAAAGAGTTGGACATGTCCGAGCACACACGTACGCTTGAAGGGGGCAAGGCGACTCTGGGGCGGGGCAGTAGGGCAGGCGGCCGGTCCTGGGCTCACCGGTTCTCCTCGCCCTCCAGCAGCTTCCTGTAGGTGGCGATCTCGACGTCCAGGGCCAGTTTGACGTTGAGCAGATCCTGATATTCCTGCAGGTGGCGCGCCATCTCGTCCTTGAGGCTCTGCCCCTCTTCCTCCAGCCGGGCCAGCGCCTCCTGGTAACTCGCCGCCTCGCGCGCGTGGCGCTCCTCTTGCTCGCGCATCTGCCGCTCCAGGGACTCGTTCTGTGGGTGGAGCCGGACCGTTCCCCGAGGCCCCGCCCCAAGTGACTTTTCAGAGTTCCGCCCCGAGCCGGTCCTTCAGCGTCTGCTAGGGCTGTAGATCTCAGGTCTCCGGCTCGCTCACCCCGTACCCCTCCTCTGCCTGCGGCCCCGCCCGTGCTCACCGTGCCGCGCAAGGACTCCAGGTCGCAGGTCAAGGCCTGCAGCTGCCGCCGGTAGTCGTTGGCCTCATGCTTGGCCTGGCGGAGCAGCTCCGCGTTGCGGGCGGCGGCGTCGTTCAGGTCTGCAAACTAGATGAGAAGAGGGCTTTATGCTGGAGGGCGGTTTGGGGCCGCAAATCACGGGAGCTTAGTGGGCCCGAGGGGTTGGTACGCGGTGTGGAGGATCAGGGAGATGGGCCGGACGGTAGGGCTGTTTTCCAGCCCACCCCACGCCATTGGCACTGGGTGGGATTATTCAGTCACTGTGGCGCATGGACACAGACGACGCTGCTACTTCTCTAGCATCTAGCTCAGTGCCTGATGAGGGAATGAGCAGAGGGTGTCGCAGAGCCCAGACTCTCCAGTAGCTCCATCCTGGGGACTGAATCCTGTCCTCCTCGGTCACACACAGGGAGCTCTGGTGAGCAGAGACCAGGTTCTAATAACCCTCTCTCCTTCAGGCTGCACTGAATCCCCCATGGCTCCATCACGCCTTAACCTGCTCAGACCATCACTGACTTCTGCCGCTTACACTCCTCAGCTCCATGCCCTGGGCCAGGATTTCCGGGCCCCCACTTTTCTGTGCTTTATGGCCTCTACTCAGGCTGTGTCCTGCTTGCCCTTCCTGAATGCCCTTTCTCTCTTCTCTTTATGTTCATAGGCTGCCAGTCCCGCCTGGCCCCACTGCCCTCCCATGAAATCCGTCCTGCTTCCACATTGCGTATAAACCCTGCCCTGCTGTGTTCTTCATAGACATCAGACTGAGTGACATCACATCTCCCTGGTCAGACGTGTCTCTGTATGCTGGGCAGAGCCTGGCATGCTCAATAACCCAGGATGCAGATGGCAGAAGCATCAAGAATGTGGGCTTGGGACTTCCCTGGCAGTCCAGTGGTTAAAGCTCCCCGCTTCCAATGTGGGAGGCCTGGGTTTAATCCCTGGTCAAGGAACTAACATCCCACATGCTTCGAGGCATGACCAAGAAAGCCCCCCAGATAAACAGTTTTAAAAAAAGAATACAGACTCTTAAGTGAGACAGCTAGGGTTAGAAATTCAGCTCTATTGCTTAGGAGCTGTGTGAGTTTGGTCAAATTGGTTAACCTCTCTGGACTTTAGTTCTGTCATCTATCAAAGAACAGTACCTACTTCATGGTAAGATAATCCTTGCAAAGCACAGGGCCTAAAACACAAGAGTATTGGCTAGTAGTCAATAGCAACAGATACTAATAAGTACTTGTTGGAAGTAATAGTGCTTGTATGACCCTGGGCAAGTCGCCTCACTTCTTTGATGAAGGTCAGTCACTCAGAGAGGATCTTCTCCCAGCTTCCTCCACCCTCCTTCCCTGATTCTTTTGTATGGAGCCAGGAGGGCTGCCCGGAGAAGGCAGGGCTACCTTGGACCGGTACCACTCCTCCGCCTCTTGCATGTTGCTGGACGCCACTGCCTCATACTGTGTGCGGATCTCTCTCAGGGCCGCTGTGAGGTCAGGCTTGGCCATATCCATCTCCACGTGGACCTGCTGCTGGGCCGCTGCTCCTGGAGCTCCCGCACCTCCTGGCCAGGGTGAGAGAAGGGTTGCCAGGCTTCAAGGACCAGCTGCAACTGGGGCTTCCCCCTAGCATCATGCCCTCTTCCTTGGACACGGACGCTGGCTAGGGGAGACGGGATGCTCCTAGTTGGAGGAAATGGCGTTATCCAGGATAAGGGAAGAAGCGGGTTAGTTTGGGGGCCCCGGGGTGTCCTCCTCCCAGGCTCGGAAGTCAGGAGCGCTGGAAGCATGTCTGTGTTCTCGTGAAAGAATGTCTGAGTCCTGTGGTGTGGGTGTGCCTATGGGTTCCTGGGTTCCCTGAGCCCATGGATTCTGAATCTATTATCTGAAGTCAGAGCTCAGTGGGGTCTTTTTTTTTTTTTTTTTTTTTTAATGTATGGCTGTCATTTCAATGGAAACAGATGGCAGAGGGAATGGAGTCATAGAGACTAACCATGTGATCTTAGCACATTCTTTAGCCTCTCTGGGCTTCAGGGTTCTCCTCTGTGAAAAGGAGATAACACTGGAACCATCCCTGTCTCACAGGGCTATAGTGAAGAAGAATGAGGCAACAGGGCCCACTTTGAGTGGAGTGTGTGTCTAGGTGCATTTTTGCAGGGGCTGGGGGTGCTCTCTTGTCTGTTTCTAGCTCTGGCTCCCTCAGTCTTTCTCTGCCTCTCTCATTTTCTTTCTCTGTCAGTGTGTCCCCTTTTCTCTCTGAATATCTGTCTCTGTCTCCCCATCTCTTTCCCTCAGTCCCAGCCTCTGTGTTGGCTTTTTTTCCCCTCCTTCCCAATCTTACCTCCTCATGGATCTTCCTCAAGAACCGGATTTCCTCCTCCAGAGACTCAATCTTCCTCTCCAGATCCAGACGGGCCAGGGTGGCTTCATCTGCTTCCTGGAGCAGGGCGGGGCAAAGGGCCACTCTAACCCCAGACTCGTCCTCTCTGCTCCCAAGTCTAATCTGATCTCTCCTTTTGCGGCTGGTGGGGGGCAGGGAGAGCGCGTTGCTCTGGAGGGCTGGGCTTAGGGACTGTGTTTGGGCGGGC
>SJXQ01002661.1:551776-563011 GCA_006408695.1 Aepyceros melampus
GCCATCAACATTGTCCCCCTCCCCGAGCCCTCCCCACCACCCTGACCTGTCGATAGGCAGCCAGGTTGTTCTCAGCCTCCAGCCTCTGGTTGGTTTCATCCTGGAGCCTGAGGTAGGGAGATACACTCCTGGGTCTGGGCTCTTCTGACAACTATGGGGACCCCTCCCCTGATCTCCCTGCCAGAGAGATACTCCCCCACCCTCAGGGGCAGTGGAGCAGAAGGAGGAGTGAGGGGCAGAAGGATTCTAGACAGAGCCTTGGCCAGAAGGGTGAGCAGACAAGAGCCTGTGCTTTAAGTCATTACCAAGGTGCCTTATCAGGGTTGCTGCACCTGCTCCTGCTCACACAGGCACTCCCACCAACCTATACTCACTCCTGCCATACACACACACACACCACACACATACACACACGTCTTCTCGCACTTGAAGTCACACACGCATACTCTGCCAGCTCGGCAAGGACCATGCCCCTGGCATGTCCTCTGACCTTCGGAAATGGGTTTATTAAGATCTCCACTTTACAGCTGTGCTAGCTGAAGCACCTTGACTAGGGTCGTAAGCTGGGGACAGGCGGTCCCCTGTGTTCTGAAGCCAGGCTTACCTGCTGTCTCCCTATGGCCTGTACCCAGCCCAGTCCTCCTGGTGCATCCCCATCTTCCCCTCCAGTTCCTCCTCTAGACCGAGCTAAGAATAAGTGTATTCCCTGTGCACAGTCGCGAGGCCCCGCAGCGAATAAAACTCAGAGAGCCTGCCCGCTAGGGTCCCTGACTGTCCACTTTCCTCAGTGGGAAGGTGTTGACTGTACAGCGGCTCCCTGGCAGAAGGTTTTTGGGAATCAGATCCCCGGAAATCAGATTCTGGGCCTGGTCCCAGGCCCTCCATCATCTGGGAACAAGGATCGCCCTTCCTCCTAAAGGCGGAGACGGGAACAGGAAGGCAGAGCCCCGCCTGAGACCTGCAGGTGCCCCCTCCCAGGACTCAGTCCTCCCGGTTCAGGAGGCCCCTCTGCAGCTCCCCTCTCACTTCTGCCTCAGGGTGCCCAGGTCCTGTGCCAGGTTGTCCCTCTCCACCTCGAGCCGGGCACTGTTGGCGGTGAGTTGATCGAGCCGCAGGCGCAGCTCGCGCAGCTCCGCCTGGTAGACGTCGGCCAGCTTGGTGGGCTCCTTGGCCCGCAGCTGGTTGAGCTCGGCAGCCAGTGCCTTGTTCTGCTGCTCCAGGAAGCGCACCTTCTCAATGTAGCTGGCGAAGCGGTCATTGAGCTCCATCATCTCTGCCCTCTCGCTGGCCCGGGTCTCCTTGAAGCCGGAGTTGAGTGCCCCGGCCAGGGAGAAGTCCACCCGGGCCGGGAGTGGAGGCGGCATTCGAGCCAGGGACAGGCGGGTGCCGGGACCCAGGCGGCGGGCCCCCACCACCATCTCTGAGGAGGAGACATAGGAGCGGCGAGTGGCTGAGGTGACCCGTCTCCTCTCCATCCTGGCCTCGCTCTGCCCGCTCCTGAGATGTGCAGGCTTTAAGGAGGAGGGGACCGGCCTGGCACGGCCCAGGCTGCCCCTGGCAACGCCCCCTGGCATAGCCTGAGGGGGTGGTGCTGGGCCACAGCCCAGCCACAGGGAGAGCGCCACTCACCCCACCGAGGCCACTGTGCCCCGAGGCAGGGCCACCAGAGCATGCCAGCCTCCATCTGGCTCCAGACAGAGCTGCTAGTGGGCAGTTGCTGGGGCCGATGCTGTGTCTGAAACCCTGACCACTGAGCAAGCAGACCCTTTCTCTGGGACGGTGGGTCAGGGAAGGGCTGGACCAGATGACCCCTGACCTGTCTTCTGACTCTTAGATCCCATGACCCAGGCCTTCCTTCAGTGTTCTCCTTCCAGTGCCTGGTAGATGTTGGGAACTTGACAAAGAATAAACCTGTTCCCTACTCTCAAGAAACAGCCCGTGTTAGATTTCCTGACAGCCTCAGTCCCAGCAGATTCCTGCCATCCTCCCCTCTGAGTACAGGCGTCTGCATTCCTGCTGTCTCCCCATCCCCTGGAGTTTTGGGCTGTGGGCTGGAATTAGAACCAACCCTTTGTCTGGAGGGTCAATCGAGGCCTCTATCTAGCAGTGGGGGGATGATGGAAGGAATGTGGGGCTCCTGATAGGGCCAGAGGGGGCAGGTGCTGCACTCCCAGGCCCTCCCCCACCCCTGGGGCCACCCTGAAGCTCCCAGCTCAGCCTCACTGGGCTCACCCTAGCCTCCCTGCGCCCCCTCCCAGAGCCCAGGCCTTGACAGCTCCACAAAGCACTTATGAATGAGCTGGCTGTCCCAACTCCCATCTTTGTCCCTGTAACATCACATTTCCCTGGCCCCATCTCATCTCATTCTCACAATGGAGATTTATCTCCTTCAAGTTCCCACACATCAGGCTGAAAGGCTGGGAAAGGCTTCTGGGGATGAGTGGGTTTGGGTACTGAGGAGCCAGTGGTTCTGAACCGAGAGCCCGGGCCCAGTGCCCTGTGGCCTCTTGAGATTTCAGACCTATCCACCCTTTCTATCTGGCTGCCTGGTGGTCCACCCGGGCCCCAGCCATCTGTGCCCTGGACTTCTGGGAAGCAGGCAGCCTTCCTCCCGTGCACCACCCCCCTTGCTGCCCACTGCCCATGCCTGGGCCTCCGATCCCTTTTCCCGGGCACTTGCTGAATGAAGCCTTGTTCTCCACCACTAGTGAGGGCGTCGCTCAGCGAGGGCAGCCCCTGCGGGGGGCTGTGCTGTTTTCATCCCAAGATGCCAGCCTGTTGGGCGGGGCGCAGCCCAAGCCCCTTGCTCAAAGAGCTTCTCGGAAAGCATCTGAGGGGAGCTGGGGTGCTGCGGGGAGCGGGCTCTCTGCCCACCCTGACCATTGTGTCTGTGCCAAGGTGAGTCATTCAGTGGGCACCAGGAGAGGCCCTGGGGGGTGGCCCAGCCGTGCGAGGGCACTGCAGACAAGGCCTGACTGCTAGTCCCCTCTCCGCTCTCAGAGCCAGCTTAGCCCCTGAGCCCCTGTCCCAGCAGTACCCCTTCCTCCACACCAGGGGAGGTGCTCTTCATTTGGGCATGTTTTAAGGGCTGCTTGACGAGATTTCCCTGTTAGTCTCAGGCAAAGAGAGGAGATGAGCACCACTCCTAATTTTTTTTTGCGGGGGGGGGGGGGGCTCCCAAATCTGCATTTTCTTATGGCTTCCCTGGTGGCTTAGAGGATAAAGCGTCTACCTGCAATGCAGGAGACCCGGGTTTGATCCCTGGGTTGGGAAGATACCCTGGAGAAGGAAATGGCAACCCGCTCCAGTATTCTTGCCTGGAGAATCCCATGGACAGAGGAGCCTGGCGGGCTACAGTGAGGGGGGGGGGGGGGGGGAGGGGTGTGCTATGCTTTGCAACATCTGCCGTCTCAGTTCCCCAACCAAGGATCGAACCAGCATTCCCTGCCTTGGAAGCGCAGTCTTAACCACTGGACCACCAGGGACTTCCTAATGGTTTAGCAGAGTCTGCTGCTGGGCCTGAGCAGTATCACGGAGAGGGGAATCATGAGAAGGGGGCACTCAGTGACTTGATCCTGTTGTGGTTTGGGGAGCTGAGGAAGGATGGGGGTGAGGAGTGACTTTAGAGGAAGCACAAGGCTGGGGACAAGCCCTGTCCCAACTCCTCTCTGTGGCTTGGAGTGGCTGCTCTTCCAGCTTGCCAGACAAGTCACAGTGTAGCCTTCTCTCTTTGTCCAAGTGAAATCTAGTTGAAATGAGTGCAGAGCAGTCCTGGAGGGAAAAGCTGTAATAGAACAGAAAGGGCTTGTCAGGAACACTCAGTAAACTGTTTTTGTGAAACATGGGCTTGTTTCAGTAGCAGCAGGTGAGGCCCCCTCTTCACCCGCTTCAGCCACCTCACTGGGCCCCTGTCACCCACCTGCATCCTCTCCTTCTATCTTCAACCCCTATCTCTCCTTCAAACACATCCCTACACTCAGCCCTTATCTATGTGACGCTCACACACAGAAGCAAAGAGGTGGTGGACAGATTTGGCCATGGTCGTTTGTCAAAACTTCGTTACTTTTTATTTACATGCATTGTAGAAAAATCAGAAAATACAGATAAGCAGAATAAAAAATTAATTAGCCATCATTTTGCCACCTGGAGATATAAACAGATTTTTTTCTACATGTATAAATTCATTTTTAAAAAGTAAGCTCATGCTGTACAAATTATTTTGTAATTTGCTTTTTGTTCCCCTCGACAATATGTTGTAAACATCTTTTCATATCCATAAATATTTATCTCCATCATCATTTTAACAGTTGCATGGTTTTCCACCATGTGCACGAGTGTGCGTGACTGCTTGTGACCCTATAGACTATATAGCCCGCCAGGCTCCTCGTCCATGGGATTCTCCAGGCACGAATACTGGAGTGGGTAGCCATTCCCTTCTCCAGGGGATCTCCCCAAGCCAGGGGTCAAACCCAGGTCTGTCTCCTGAATTGCAGGCAGATTCTTTACTATCCTAGCCACCAGGGAAGCCCGTGCATGGTTGTAACCAGGCCCTATTGTTGCAGCTCTCTCTTTGTTCTAGATTACACTGTGATGCACGTTTGCTCTAGGTAGACATAGCTCCCAGCCTCTACCCCTACTTGCCTCCTCCCAGTCTGGCTGAAGCCCTATTCTCCATGGCACCTCCTCTCCTGCTTCCTTAATCTTTTCCAGGCAAGAATACTGGAGTGGGTAGCCATTGCCTTCTCCAGGGGATCTCCCCAAGCCAGGGGTCAAACCCAGGTCTGTCTCCTGAATTGCAGGCAGATTCTTTACTATCCGAGCCACCAGGGAAGCCCGTGCATGGTTGTAACCAGGCCCTATTGTTGCAGCTCTCTCTTTGTTCTAGATTACACTGTGATGCACGTTTGCTCTAGGTAGACATAGCTCCCAGCCTCTACCCCTACTTGCCTCCTCCCAGTCTGGCTGAAGCCCTATTCTCCATGGCACCTCCTCTCCTGCTTCCTTAATCTTTGGAAGCCTTGTTATCCAAAGCCTCAGGCAAGTCCCCTCGATGGCCTTCTGGACTGGACGGCAGAACACTACTGGCTCTGGGAAGAGGATGCCTGGACTCCCCTCCCCACAGCTTTCAGCCAAATCAGGTCTTATTTCAAGCTGAGTTGGGGACAATTCAAGCTGCGTTGGGAACAAGATGACCTTTCACTTGCTGTGCCCATCCTCTACATCAGAATCTTCCAGGATGACCTCCTGTCTATGGCCCAAGTACTTTCCGGGACAGATCGACCCTCCACCTGGCCTCCACCCAAACAGAGGGTGCCCAGCATGTTCCAAATTTGCCAGCCTCCAATTCAAGGGACCCTTTTGTCCCTCGACTGCTGCCCACTGACTCCCTGCTGCTCTCCCAGTGCCTGACACAGCATGGTGGTTGGCAAGCGTGAGTGGGATGGCGGGAACATGGGTCTCTGGCCAACCTCTTGCCAGAGTCCATGCACTCCCGGACCCGTCCCTGAGGAAGGGAACTGAGTGACCACTAGATGGCAGTGCTGAGCTGCCCAGATCTGAGCGGCCTGGTGGCCATAGCCCTTTGGAGGCAGGAAGAAAGCTGGTTTCAGGCTTTCTAAAACCCCAAAGTGCATCAGGCTTTCTAAAACCCTAAAAGAAGGGTCACTAGAATTGCCTCTGACTGCTATGGCAGCGCCCTCTAAGGGAGAAAGCAAGGCCATTCAATAGCTGTATGATTGTGGATGACTCAGGAACCTTCTTTGAGTCTCCAAAATGGCAACCCACTCCAGTATTCTTGCCTGGAGAATCCCATGTACGGAGGAGCCTGGTGGGCTACAGTCCACAGGGTCTCAAAGAGTCGGACACGACTGAGCGACTTCACTTTCACTTTCATAATGAGGTCTAGACAAACTTACTTCCAAGTAGTTGTAAGAAAAACTATCAGTGAAAGCCAGACACTGCAGGTGCTTGACAAATCCTAGCTTCCATTTAATAACACCTACCAGGGGCTTCCCCGGTGGCGCTAGTGGTAAAGAACTCACCTACCCATGCAGGAGGTGCCCGAGACATGCGTTCGATCCCTGGGTTGGGAAGATCCCCTGGAGGAGGAAATGGCAACCCTCTAGTAGTCTTGTCTGGAAAATTCCATGGACAGAGGAGCCTGGCAGGCTACAGTCCATAGGGTCGCAAAGAGTCAGACACGACTGAGTGACTTGGCACATGGGCACCAAGTGCTTTACCTGTTTCCGTGTTAGCACATCTCTGATGGGGTGGGCCTGGACGGCTGGGAGCTGGGTCTTCTAGGGGAGCTGCCATGTCCTGTCGACTCCATTGGGGTTGGGGCAGGGACAGCATGTGGGCAGGGGCACCCCACAAAGGGCAGTGTGGATAGGATGTGGGAGGAGGTGGCAGCCAGTGAAGAGAAGGTGGGAATCAGCACTCTTCACCCCAGACCACTAGCTGTTTATAGCTTTGGGTCTCCCAGGGAACATGTGAGAGTTAGGTCCCACTATCCTAGCGGAGACTGAATAGAGGCTATTTCCCACCCTGCTTTCTCATCTCCCTGACTCCCCCAGTGGGCTCTATCCTTCCTTCTTTGCCCTTTCTCAGACCTTGTGGACTTGAGACCCACAGTTCCATTGGCTTGAGAACCTCTTGGTGTGTCAACATCTCCATGGGGATGGGTCTCTTCTACACTTGAACCTGAGGCTTCCCAAGGACAAGGCCCCCAGTAGATGGGGTCTTCCCGGTGCTATATCTATGTCTTCATCAGACTGGGATGCATCTAAAGGTAGGGTCTGTCTCCCACTTCAGACTCAGGCAACCACAGACAGAAGCCACCTCTTTCCTTGGGTGGAAGCCATCTGATCAGAGGATCCATGGTTCACTGTCAGCTGACAGCTTCTGAGGGCGGGCGACATCCTTCTGTTGGAGGACAGCTGCCTTGGGCCAAGGATGGTTCCTTCTCCCATCCTGAGCCTGTGCCCAGCCTCGCCCTGCAGGTTAGAAGCATCCAACTCCTGTGGCTGCAGAAGGGTTCTCAGCTGAACACCTAGACTCCTTCCCCTTCTCTTCTCTGGTCCCTCAGCCTTCGGAGGCATCAGCTCATTCACCTTCACAGATCCAGGGGCCAGGCTGCTGCTTTGGGGTTAATAAGTTTGGGCCCTTCTCTGCCCCCATCTCCCCACCCAGCCAGGGCCGGCTCCAGCCTGCCCTCGCCCCCAGCCTCTAACTCTGAGACCAGCTCTTTAATCGTTTCCTTGATCTGCTCTGCTCCATGCTCCCTTCCGTCTCCCTGCCTGACTGCGTCCCTTTGAGAGAGAGAGAGAGGCGGAGACCAGATGTGTCCCTGGAGGCAGGAGAGGGCTGGCGGGCAGCATGTTATTTCCAATCCAGTGGTCTTCCAAATGGACAGGATGAGCTAGGAGGGCGGCGCTGCAGGCAAGCTGGGGAGAGCCCCAGGATGAGCTGGAAGACACAGCCATGGTCTCCAGGTTCCTGGGCATGACTGGTTCCTTCCTCCCCACTCCCCGCAACCAACTCCATCCCAAGGCCTCCTGGTTCCTAGTCACAAAAAAAAAAAAAAAAAAAAAAACATGGAGAAGGGGAAGACAGCCAGGACCTAGATTCTATCTGGGAACCAGGATCCCCCAAACTTAGCCTAAGAGCCAAAGGAACATTCTGGAGGAGTCTGAGACTGATGAGGAGGGGTCTGGGAGGCAGGATGCCTGAGTTTAGCAGCTGCCAAGGAGGATCCCCATGCAGTGATGAAGTTCACTGTGGGTGCCAAGCCAATGGCTGGGTATGGGGAGGACCCAGTGGAAAAAGCCCAGTCCCTTCCTCCTGACAGGTCCCGACAGATGGAAGTTTGAGTTGACGCACAGGTGACAAGGACTCCATCCTGATCCATGTCGTTCTGTCTGCAGCTCCTGGCACTGAGCCTGGGTCTCTGAACTGGGGCAGGAATTGGTGCCGCTGGGTGGGACCCAGACCTGAGCTGCGGGGCCTGGGGTGGGTGTGAAGATCAGGGGAAGAGAGAACTTCTGAACTCCCTGAAGTAGAGCGAGCCCTCCTCCCTGCCAAGGCTGGCAGGCTGAAGCGGGAGGGGCCTTCGGGCAGCAGATGCCATCGATTGCTCCCTCTCATGGATGACTCCACGCGAGAACAATCCGATCTCAGAGTGTCATCGCTGCCCACGGAGGTCAGCTGGGAGCTGTCCTCCCACCCCCTAGCCCCTGCCAGCTCCCTGAACCTGCCAGGCTGCCTCCTTGTGAGCTGGACACCTCAGCCTGACCCCCTGATTGAGACCAGGAGCCCACATGCTTAACTTCATGGGTGGAGTCTTTGTACATTTAATGGGTCACCCGAGAGCACATTTTGCACCATGGAGCCACGGGCGTTTGCCTAGCAAATGGTTGGCTGCAGAACAACCTTGTGAAGAGTGACCTCTTCCCCTTGTGAGCGGCCCCCAGCCCAAGTGACTTCAGCCTCCTGCAATGGAGCCTGTTGTGCGAAGCTTGCCCTCCTGGCCCTGGTTACCAGCTGCTTTGCTCTGTGTCTGCCTGCCTCTGCACTTGCAGGGGTGATGGTGATGATCAAATGAGATAATGTATGTGAGGGCCCCAGGAAATGTGGAAGTTATTCAATGTCGATCCAACCAGCAGGAAGCGAGGCCTCCTGAGGTCAAGGCGTCCCACCAGGCCGCTGGGGGCTCCAATGTGAGGCGGTAACTGCTTCTGTGGGACATGGCACACGGAGGGAAAAAACTCATTAAGACTAATTGGAGAGGAGGAAATCCCGGCTCGCAGAAAGAAATGATGTCTGCTCACTTCTAAAGGGAAGCAGCTCGCTGTCATGCATAGATCCAACTAGACCCCGGTCTGAGTCCTGAAGCTGCCACTTGCCATCTAACTCCAGGCACATTTTGTTAACCTTTCTGTCCATTTCCTCATTATACCGCGTAAGGTCGTCAAGTTGTGAGCTGCCTGCAGCCAGTAGGAATGCAAGGTACCCCTTTGCACGCTCCGCTCCTCCAAAAAGGCATGGAAACTGAGCGGGGAGGGGTGCCCCAGGTAAAAGGGGAGCAGGCACCCCCAGAGCAGTTTGAAATTAGTGGCATTATTTACACACTACTCACAAAGCGCTAAATGCCTTTAACATGTTTGTTTTCAGAAGCAATTTAAACACAAGATTCCCGTAATTTTGTTTACGCTATTCATTCATACAGTCAGCCACGTCTTCCTGGGGAGACAGAGGTAAACTTGGGTTGAACTGTCGCAATCCAAATGAGTGGAGAGGAGAGCCACGAATGACATGGGGAGTGGACTTTTGGAGCTAGAGGGAGGAGGACTGTGGTGGGTTCACGCAAGTGGGGGCTCAGCCTGGAGTCTTACTAAGAACTGGGGACCACTGAAATGCTCTCCCTGATGGTGGAACTCCGCGCAACCCACACCCAGGCTGTAGGAGAGTAGAATGAGCCTTCAAGTACGATCACACCTTCAGTCACTAAGAGAGACCTTTAGTAGCAGGTGGTGCTGCAGAAGAAGGGGCAGGTCCCACTCAGAAGGGTGCAAAAGGAGGCACAGCGGGGATGTTTTTATACCCAGATGCTTCTAAAAAAAAAAAAAAAAAAAGATTGTTTCAGGACTTCTCTGGCAGTTCAGTGGTTAAGACTCTGCATTGCCACTGCAGTGGGGCAAGGGTTCGATCCCTGATTGGGGAACTAAGATCCCACATCTCCCTAGGCCGCACAGCCAAAAAAACAAAGTTTCTTGAGGCCTTAAAGAGTCAGAAGAGGCTGCTGTTCTATCTAGGTATACAGAGAAAAACACACACCAAGGATGGAGATGGTTTATTGATCATTATAATAAAAAAATATATATCCACCTATATATATGTGGGTGTATATATGCAGAAATAAAGGATCAGAGGATATAAACCCAAGTATTAATAGCTCTAACATCAAGGTGGTAGCATTAAGGTTTACACTTCTTCTTACACTGTGTATCCTGTTTACAATGGGGTAAAAATGATTAACTCTTTTCATTTGGAAATCAAGGCACCATTATCAGCATCATCGTTAGGACTACTGCAGGGGGCTGGGCTCTTGCTTCAGGCTGGGGGGATGGGGCTGAAGAGGGCTTTCTCTAAAAGCCAGGAAGAGCCAAGCTGGGACTCTCCCCCATCTGCTCCTCTTCCCAAGCTCACCCCTCCTCCACTGCACAGAGCCCTGTGTTAGATGAGGGGTGGGGTTGGGGGAAGCAGGGTAGGAAACAAAGCCCCCCATAGCTAGCTTCCTGCCTGGAGGGCATTGTAAACTAGGGGGGAATGATGGCAGCACCCTTTCAAATAGCAACACATTAATACTCACAAATGAATATATACACACTGAGAAGCTGAGTGTAACAAGAGATTAATAAAGAGGGTAAGTAGCGGAATGAATGGCTGGGGGAGGACTGTTAATAAGGGAAGAGGGTGTTGGCGTTAATTGCTCTGAGCCAGGAAGGCAGGTCAGGGCTCCTGATGCAGGCGGCTCCAGGGACCAAGAAGGGCCAGGCGGTCAGGACACCTTGATGGAGCAGCTCCCAGCTGACAGCGCCCCCTTAACCCCCATCAGTTCCTCCTGGCTCTTCTGGTTTCCAGGGCAGTGGGGACTGGAGGGGGGCTCTGCAGGCCAGTTGGATGAAGGGAGGTCGGGAGGAAGGAGAAAATGAGGCTACCTCCCACCATTCCCTTCCCCCACCCCAAAACCCATATCTCCCCTCCTACTAGAGTCCCTGAGGTGCTTGGAAGGGCCCTAGGCCCTCCTCTCACCCGGGTCTCAGCCCACCCTGTCCCCTCCTTCAGCTCCCAGCTGACAGCGCCCCCTTAACCCCCATCAGTTCCTCCTGGCTCTTCTGGTTTCCAGGGCAGTGGGGACTGGAGGGGGGCTCTGCAGGCCAGTTGGATGAAGGGAGGTCGGGAGGAAGGAGAAAATGAGGCTACCTCCCACCATTCCCTTCCCCCACCCCAAAACCCATATCTCCCCTCCTACTAGAGTCCCTGAGGTGCTTGGAAGGGCCCTAGGCCCTCCTCTCACCCGGGTCTCAGCCCACCCTGTCCCCTCCTACTTCTTGTCTCCATCTGCCACCGTGGCCCAGATCATCCAGCTCCCAGATGCCAGTCACCTGGGATTGCCAGGGGCCCAGCTGGCCTCTTCAGGGTGGCGCTGGGAAGGCGGGCGATGCGGCTGCGGCC
>SJXQ01002661.1:565502-597431 GCA_006408695.1 Aepyceros melampus
AGGCCACTTAGTTGCCTTGCCATGGTCCGAGTCACAGGGCCCGAGTATCCTGCAAACTCTGGGCAGAGAGGAGGAGGGTGCAGAGAGGGATCAGGGGTTGAAGGGAGAAGAGTTTCTAGAATCTGGGAGCGCCTGGCTCCTCAGGTCTGCATGAGTCCTGGGCCTCTCTGTGCAGATGCCTGTGGTCCCAGGGGTCCAGCCTCCCACGAAACCATGCATCTGAGGCTGTGGCCACCGCTTGGCAGAAGGAAGCAGAGCAGGGCTGAGACTCACTTGACTCTGAACGCAGCTCTTGAGCCAGAGGTGCCTTCCTGGCTGGGCCGGGCTCCCCAGAAGCCTCCCCTCCAGGCTCAGTGTTTTCCTCTCGCACCAGCTGCTGCAGCGTCTCAAATTCTGCGATCATGTCGGGGGTCAGGAGGTTGGCTGCTTGGAGCAAGGAATACTGGCGCTGGGCCAGGCCCAGCACCCTCAGGGCCAACCTGGAAGAGAGGCAAGGGGGTCCCCACCCCTCCTCAGCTCTCTCGGCCACGAGCAGCACACACGCACTGGACCCCTTCTGCCTTGACGGGACCGCCCGGCCAGCCTTATCATCCTCCCAGTTGTGCTGAAGACCAAGGCTGGCGGAGATGACCATGGGTAATGGTGGGAGACTTCACCCACTAAAAATGTCCCCTGACAAAGATGGTACTCGGGAAGCAGGGAAAGGGGAGTGAATGGCCTTGGAACGTCTGAGTTTCCTCTCAGCTCTGCCACCTACAAGCGCCGTGAGTAAGTCCATTTCCCAGGGGCCATGAGAGGTCGCAGGGAAGAGGCCAGCTCAAGCCAGACCAACAGCTCAGATTCCCGCTCCAACACTTCCCAGCTGTGTGGCCCTGGACCACCTCGCACCCTCAGTGTCCACATCCCTAAAATGAGGATAACACAGGCAGCTACCTCATAGGACTGCTGGCAAGATGAAATGGGTTATTTTTAAAATTTCTCGCCATGCCTGGCGGCTTGCGGGATCCTAGCTCCCTGATCAGGATTGAACCCCGGACCCTCAGCAGTGAAAATTTAGAGTCCTAACCACTAGACTCCAGCAAAGTCCCCAGATGGGTTATTTTAGATACAAAGTGTTTAATGAGTACTGGGTACATGCTCAGCACTGTAAGGTTAGCTAATTATTATATCCTATAACAATAATAATCATGCCATCTACCTCATTAGGATAAGAGGAGATTAAATAAGACAGGCCGTGTTGATCTTGGTTCTGAGGAGACCCTGAAAAATGCATTCAGCCTGCACTTTCTATTTAACAGTTGGGATCCTGAAAGAGTGTGTGTGTATTAACATGCACTTTGCATGCACTGAGGGGCTATTTAAAGGAAATTATGAGGATAATGTGATTATTGATGTTATAAATTTAGATTCTAATAAAGCAAATTTTATTTCTGTGAGGCACACCTATGATAAAAGAATAAACACAATTATCTCGGTGGGGATTATTCACGGCCAGTCATGTATCCTTGGGTAGCACTACCTGCCTGGGCATCTCTGAACCCCCTCCTCTGCCCTCAGTGTGTGCACAGGGAGCCCAAACTCATTTTATAAAGCAGCCTCCAGGCCCCTGTGAAAGAAGGCAGGATATAAATTAAAAAGGACACTGCAGAAACTCATTCTATATCTGCCTGAGCCACAAATTATATGAAAATAAGACAACTGAGAAAAGTGGGGACCTGGGGACAAACGCTCTGACTTGGCTGTCAGATGACCCGGGTCTGACTCCGTCCCTCTTGTCCTGTAGCCCTGGCAAATGGGGAGTTGGTCTATACCACGAGTTTTCAATTTAGGTTTCAAGAAACCCATCAGAGGACATTTTTAATGGAACAGCTCTGCTTTATCTGTTCTACATATTAGACTTCAGGGTAAGATTTCATTTGAAGACAGGGCTTTGCTGCTAAAAAAAAATTCTGAAAAACCACTGAACTGGAAAATCTAAAATCTACTCAGTGTCCCGGTGGTCTAAGATTCTAAATTCTAAAGTCAAAGTGAAATTACTTTCGATATCTGGTTGTTAGGGTGTTCCCAAGTATCAGGGGCTGCGGATCTAGAATGTTCCACAACCTCTGATACTTTGGGTCTTCCATCACTTTTATTAGTATCTGTTATTAGCTCTGCTTCCCTAGCAGCTCAGTGGTAAAGAACCTGCCTCCCAATGTAGGAGACGCAAGTTGGATCCTTGGGTCAGGAAGATCTCCTGGAGAAGGAAATGGTAATCTATGCCAGTATTCCTGCCTGGGAAATCCCATGGACAGAAGAGCCTGGTGGGCTATAGTCCATGGGGGAGCAAAAGTCAGACAGGACTTAGCAACTAAACAACAACAACATTATTAGCTCTGGACCGTGATGCCCAAATCGTAGCCAAGGTTGAAGCCACTTGTCAGAAACCACAGAATCAGAGGCAAAGCAGAAATGAGAACCCTGGTGTCCCCTGTCTTCGCAACAGAGGACTCCAGGCCAAGAAACCCTGAGTCATCAGTGGCAGCCTGTGGTTGTTCCCTGGGGGCCCAGGGGACATCCCGCCAGCACATTCCTGCCCCTCCTGGGCCCTGGGGAGTCGGCAGCAGGAGACAGATAATAAGCCACTGATTATTCAGGCTGCAGCATTTTTGCTGAGTCGGGAACAGACACTCCTCAACAAGAAATAAAATTAAACAGGCCCTTCTGTCCAGAAGCTTTAAATACACTGCCTAGTGTGAGGCGTGCTGTGGAGGGAGGTGTCGGGTTGGCAGCAGCAAAGCTAAGTGGCAGAGGATTTATGTTCTGGGGGCCAAGGAAGAAAATATTAGCAGCACCTCTCTATTAAGCACGGAAAGAATGGTCCCAAAGCCATTTCTCTCTGGGTTTGTATTTACTTCTGAGGAGAAATAGCCTCAGTCAATCTGTCAATGAGACAGACGACAAACACCTGACTCAGGAAGGCTGTCCTATCCTCAGCGGCTGCCCACCTTCTCTTGGCTGAGCACAGGCAGCTTGGCCCTTAGACTGGAAAGCATAGCTCCGGCGCCAGGCAGCCCTGCCCTACCTGGCATTCACCAGCTGTCTGGATGGAATTTGGTGTTTTGCTTCCCTCTTGTCAAACTGCCAGCTACACAGAGTAATAAAGAGAGGCTGCTACGTAAACAGAGTAGGCGATAGTATCAAATTGTTGACAGCAGGTATGGGACAATTGGATGACAAAAGACTCGCCCCTTGGACTTCCCTGGTGTGATGGTTAAGAATCCGTCTGCCAATGCAGCGGACACAGGGTTTGAACTCTGATCTAGGAAGATCCCACACGCCTTGGAGCAACTAAGCCCGTGCACCGCAAGTACTGAGCCTGCTCTCTAGAGCCCACGAGCCGCAACAAGAGAAGCCTCTGCAATGAAGAATATTCACCGCTCGCCTCAACTGGAGAAAGCCCATGTGCAGCAATGAAGACCCAGCGCAGCCAAAAAAATAAAGACCTGCCTCTTTAACTAAAACATAAACAGAGCTTCTGTGATATGCTTGGCACCACTTCTCCTTCCAGGGAGAATTCCATGGTCAGAGGAGCCTGGCAGGCTACAGTCTGTGGGGTTGCAAAGAGTCAGAAACGACTGAGTGACTTTCACTTTTCTCCTTCCAAGGGGCCTGGAACCCATCACCTCCCGCCTTGGAGTCTGGAGAGGAGCAAGAGATACCTACTGCTTAGAACGGTCCCTGTCCAGGTTTGGTGGTGGGAGGTGGTCCATGACTGGCTTGGGCTGTATGGTCAGGTCAGGGGACCTGGGCGATGTGTGTCTGAGGTTCTGTTCCGGCACCTGGGTTGGAATCTAGAGAGGAAGAGTGTCACAGGTAGACAGCCAAGGGCGGCCTCCCTCGCTTTACCTACACAGCTCCTGAAACCCACCCATCCCCAGGAGCGGGAATGACAGCTCTTGGAATGACTTAGTCCTAGTAGGGTCTTTCCCTCTCCCAGTTCAGGTCCTCCCTCCCTCCTCCCTTTCTGGTAACACACAGGCTTCCTGCTTTCAGATACACCGGATCTGACTAGTTCTTCCTGCACAGAATCTGAAAGTCTTCCAATGCTGAGATATAAGCCATCCAAGCAGAGAAGCTAGGACTGAAGGGACCCATGAGTTGGGGGAGGGGATTTTCTTCCAATATTCCACCAGCTCCAAGCCCTACCTCCTTGGCTGGGCCTTCATCCTTGTCCTCTGGGGGCTGCTCCCTATTTGAGGCGTTCCCATCCGTGACCTTCTCCCCTGGGGCCTCTGACCCCAGGCTCTCCTCTTGAAGGACTGCTGACCCTGGCTGGAGCTCTGGGGTGTGGGGCTGGCTGGGGAGGTGGGATGGTGAGGGGCAGCTGGAGAGGCTAAGGAGGAAAGGAGAGGTTTGCGAGGTGTGAAGCACGGGCAAGTGGGAAAAACAGGGAGGGGCAGGACCTCTGTGGCTTCAGGTGGTACAGAGTCTGTAAGGGGTTGGATGCTCAGGTTAACATGTGGGTAGTAGCTGAAGGTGAAGAAGGAGTCAAGGATTTTCTGGTTTAACGTGCGGGCACCTTAAATCACTTCAGGCGTGTCCAACTCTTTGCAACCCCATGGACTGTAGCCTGCCAGGTTCCTCTGTTCATGGGATTCTCCAGGCAGGAATACTGGAGTGGGTTGCCATGCCCTCCTCCAGGAGATCTTCCCAACCCAGGGATCGAACCCGCTTCTCTTACATGTCCTGCACTGGCAGGCAGGTTCTTTACCAGTAGTGCCACCTGAGAAGCCCAGAAAACAATGACACCCACCCCTGAACACACCTTCTTGTGAATAGCAGATGCTGCTTATATGGACTGGGGTGTGATTTACTCCTCCAGCACAGAACATTCTAGGTGACAATCAGAGTGCTGAGCACTGAATGAGAATCTCTAACCCCAGGTGCCAGAACAGAATTGAGGAGTCCTAGCGCTCCACAGGCTGGGGAAAGGACGGGGCAGGACAAGGTGACAGAACTCACGGCTGGTGCGGAGCGCCTGGCTCGGGGGACCGTGGAGGGCCGTGCGGTGGGGCCTGGGCTCCTGCCTCATACACCCGGAGCTTCTCCCTCAGGGCTGCCACCTGGACAAAGCGGCCCATCCCCTCAGAGCCCCGGCTAAGCGTAGGGTGGTGGCAGAGCACCCTGGCGGCACCTCGGTGCTCCTGGCCTGCCCCCTCGAGTGCCCTGCCCCCCAGACAAGCTCCCCAGGCGGCTCCTCACCTCAGCCTGGAGCTGCTGGCAGACGGTGGCGTACTGGCTGATGTGACAGTCCAGGCTGATCACGTTGCTCTTCAGCTGAGGTGGGGACACAGGGGAGAGATCTGTTTGTTTATTCAAAGCAGCTTTTGGCAACTGCTTCCAACGGCCAGACACTGCTAGGCACCTCACTCACACCCCGGCTGCTCACCCTCAGGACTGAGGAAACTGGGAGGCCAGGGGGAGAGCTTGCATTTGACCCCGAGAGCCCAGGCTCCCTGACCCATACGCTCTCCCCAGCCCAGGGGCTGTGCAGCAGTGGATCCGGGAGCCCCGGGGCTCATTGTGGGAGGCAGGGGAAACCAGGCAACTCTGCTTCTATCTGCATTACATGTTGTTTTACCAAAAATAAGGGCCTGCTGCTCAAAACAAATCTGACAAAGATCACTGGCTGACACTCGGCCATTCCATTCTGTTGCCTTCCTCTTGAGATAATTCAGCCTCAACCATCCCAGTGCTGTGGTATTTGAAGGAAGAAGACTGGGTCACCTCTCCTCTGGGCCTTGCGGGAATGCTCGCTCCAGGCACTGGAGGAAGCCGGTGGGTCCTGTCCCCTCCTCCTCCCAGTCTGGGGGCTCCCCCAACACCCCTACACCCCCACCCCAGGCTGGCCGTCCCAGCTGGCACGCACCGAGAGTTTGATCTCTTTGGCCCGGTCGGCATATTTGAGGGTGTTGTAGGTGTCCTCGTAGGTCAGGCTGGAGGGGCTGACGGCAGCGATCATCACCGTTCGGCAGTTGCCCCCGATGGAGTCCTTGAGGAGCCGGGTCAGCTTGCTGTCCCGATATGGCACGTGAGACTTTCGGCCCTGGGGATGGTGGGTGGGCGTGGAGTGAGCATCCAGACTAGACAACCCAGGCCGGGACTCGGTAGCTTCGGGGTTTTGGGGTATATATATATATATATATTTTTTTTTAATTTATTTGGCTGCACTGGGTCTTGGTTGTGGCATGCAGGATTTAGTTTCATGACCAGGGATGGAACCCAGGTCCCCTGCATTGGGAGCGTGGAGTCTTAGCCACTAAACTTCCAGGGAAGTCCCTGTTTTTGCTTTTGTTTTATCTTTTTTCTGACTAAGCTACTGGGCTTGCAAGATCTTAGTTCTCCAACTAGGCATTGAACCCGGACCACTACAGTGAAAGCACCGAGTTCTAACCACTGGACCACCAGGGAATCTTGAACCAGGGCTGGAGGTAGGGACCCTCGTCCGTGACACTGGGTTGTTGCCCTGGGGAGGAGCCTGGCTCCGTGCAGCTTTACCTTTGCGTCCGCCAGGGCGTTGAGGACGTTGATGAGGGCCAGCAGCGAGCGGTTGATGTTGGCTCCCTCCCGTAGCCGCTCCCCCTTGGCATGGGTGCTGGATGCCCGCTCCGAGCCCGCCAGGTCGATGAGACTCATCTTGGCCACGCGAAGGGCCTGGGTCAGACCTGGGATCCGGTCCTGCTGCTTCACGAAGATCTGGGGGCAGAAGGCCAGGGTGAGGGGATGCTGGCCACCAGGAGTCCAGACTCAGGTCCTGGCCTGTGGCCCCTGCTCACCTGGAAGATGGCATGGGAGCGGGAGGATGTAGCGTTGGCGTCAGTGGGGTGCTGCGTGCGGTTACGGTTCCCCCGGGTCAGCATGCCCAGCAGCTGCTCAGCCGAGGTTGGCTGCAGAGGAGACACGAAGGGAGGGGGCTGCGGTCTCTCCAACCAGGACTTTTCCCCAGCAGAAGGGCCGCTCTTCAGAACCGTCTGGGCTGCCACCTGGAACAAAGCGGCCCATCCCCTCAGAGCCCCGGCTAAGCGTAGGGTGGTGGCAGAGCACCCTGGCGGCACCTCGGTGCTCCTGGCCTGCCCCCTCGAGTGCCCTGCCCCCCAGACAAGCTCCCCAGGCGGCTCCTCACCTCAGCCTGGAGCTGCTGGCAGACGGTGGCGTACTGGCTGATGTGACAGTCCAGGCTGATCACGTTGCTCTTCAGCTGAGGTGGGGACACAGGGGAGAGATCTGTTTGTTTATTCAAAGCAGCTTTTGGCAACTGCTTCCAACGGCCAGACACTGCTAGGCACCTCACTCACACCCCGGCTGCTCACCCTCAGGACTGAGGAAACTGGGAGGCCAGGGGGAGAGCTTGCATTTGACCCCGAGAGCCCAGGCTCCCTGACCCATACGCTCTCCCCAGCCCAGGGGCTGTGCAGCAGTGGATCCGGGAGCCCCGGGGCTCATTGTGGGAGGCAGGGGAAACCAGGCAACTCTGCTTCTATCTGCATTACATGTTGTTTTACCAAAAATAAGGGCCTGCTGCTCAAAACAAATCTGACAAAGATCACTGGCTGACACTCGGCCATTCCATTCTGTTGCCTTCCTCTTGAGATAATTCAGCCTCAACCATCCCAGTGCTGTGGTATTTGAAGGAAGAAGACTGGGTCACCTCTCCTCTGGGCCTTGCGGGAATGCTCGCTCCAGGTACTGGAGGAAGCCGGTGGGTCCTGTCCCCTCCTCCTCCCAGTCTGGGGGCTCCCCCAACACCCCTACACCCCCACCCCAGGCTGGCCGTCCCAGCTGGCACGCACCGAGAGTTTGATCTCTTTGGCCCGGTCGGCATATTTGAGGGTGTTGTAGGTGTCCTCGTAGGTCAGGCTGGAGGGGCTGACGGCAGCGATCATCACCGTTCGGCAGTTGCCCCCGATGGAGTCCTTGAGGAGCCGGGTCAGCTTGCTGTCCCGATATGGCACGTGAGACTTTCGGCCCTGGGGATGGTGGGTGGGCGTGGAGTGAGCATCCAGACTAGACAGACCCAGGCCGGGACTCGGTAGCTTCGGGGTTTTGGGGTATATATATATATATATATTTTTTTTTAATTTATTTGGCTGCACTGGGTCTTGGTTGTGGCATGCAGGATTTAGTTTCATGACCAGGGATGGAACCCAGGTCCCCTGCATTGGGAGCGTGGAGTCTTAGCCACTAAACTTCCAGGGAAGTCCCTGTTTTTGCTTTTGTTTTATCTTTTTTCTGACTAAGCTACTGGGCTTGCAAGATCTTAGTTCTCCAACTAGGCATTGAACCCGGACCACTACAGTGAAAGCACCGAGTTCTAACCACTGGACCACCAGGGAATCTTGAACCAGGGCTGGAGGTAGGGACCCTCGTCCGTGACACTGGGTTGTTGCCCTGGGGAGGAGCCTGGCTCCGTGCAGCTTTACCTTTGCGTCCGCCAGGGCGTTGAGGACGTTGATGAGGGCCAGCAGCGAGCGGTTGATGTTGGCTCCCTCCCGTAGCCGCTCCCCCTTGGCATGGGTGCTGGATGCCCGCTCCGAGCCCGCCAGGTCGATGAGACTCATCTTGGCCACGCGAAGGGCCTGGGTCAGACCTGGGATCCGGTCCTGCTGCTTCACGAAGATCTGGGGGCAGAAGGCCAGGGTGAGGGGATGCTGGCCACCAGGAGTCCAGACTCAGGTCCTGGCCTGTGGCCCCTGCTCACCTGGAAGATGGCATGGGAGCGGGAGGATGTAGCGTTGGCGTCAGTGGGGTGCTGCGTGCGGTTACGGTTCCCCCGGGTCAGCATGCCCAGCAGCTGCTCAGCCGAGGTTGGCTGCAGAGGAGACACGAAGGGAGGGGGCTGCGGTCTCTCCAACCAGGACTTTTCCCCAGCAGAAGGGCCGCTCTTCAGAACCGTCACCCCACTATCACCTATCACCACTGCCACCCCAACAGGATCCAGAACATCCCCAAACTGCCTGGTGAGGGGATCCCAGAGGACCAGTGGGGCTGCCTGTCCCACCTAAGCCCAAGTCTTACCTGGTGGAAGGAAAGTCCTTGTACCACCACCCCTTTGTCGGGGTCCTCACGGATGGCAAGGGGCCCCTTGGGCTCCAGGAGGTCATGGATCTGCTCATTGTACACCTGAGGAGAAAAGAATCAGGGAGGGGCCTGGTGGAGAGGCTGGTCAGGAAGTCTCTCCCCTAGGGGGCTGGGGGAGGGCAGAGAAAATGGCAAACATGCTTGGTGAATGACCCTTGCGAGATGACGTAACGTGACGACTAGGGTCAGTTCACACGCAGTCTCTCTTCGAGCTGTGTCCGTCCTCTGGGCGCCCGTCCTCCCACTTCCTACTACCCTCTGCCCCTCCTGCCTGCTCCACCCCACTCCCTCTTCAGGTGGTTGTGAGAATGAGGGATGAGGCTGTCCCGTCCTGGGGCGCCAACAGCTGTACCTCCAGGTAGCTGATGAGCACCTCAACTCTCTTCTCCTCCTGGCAGGCCTCAAGTCTTCTGTACAGCTCCATGGTGGTCAGGTACATGATGCCAGGGTCCCCCTCTCTTCCCAGCATGGTGTGTGTCTTCCCGGCCCCAGTGGCCCCATAGGCAAACACTAGAGAGGACAGAGTAGGGAGGAGGGTGGAGAGAGGGCTCCCCCAGTGCATTTTCATCTGGTCAGCCCCTCTCCTCCTCCAAACCCCTTTGCTTCCTTCCACATGCATGGTCCCACTGCTCCCACCCACCCGCAGCCCCCACGTTCCCAGCTGTCGAGTTCTCCATGTCCATTCCTGGTCCCCCTGTAGGCCTGTGGCCTTGAGGGCAGAGGGGTCTCCACCACGGGTGGAAGTTTGTCCCTTCCTCAGGGCAACTTCTGCAGCCTGGGTAGCTTCCTCTATGGAAGGCCCACAATTCTTTCCCTCACTTCATGTAGCTCAGTTGATAAGCACACCCTTGCAGGTGTGATTTTGTGACGTGTCTTCTCCCTGCTCTAGACTGTAAGCATCCAGAGGGCAGGAACCCTGTCTGTCTGACCTATTGCATCCCAGGGCCCAGCAGAGTGGCCCCCACACTGGAGAAGACGGAGGGGGCCCCAGAGAAGGCAGGGCCAGGCCGGCTCACCTGAGCAGTTGTAGCCCTGGAGGAAGCTGTCCAGGATGCTGTGGGTGGTGTGCTGGAACACATCCTGTTGGGTGGCCGTCTCACCGAAGACCCGGTCAAAGACAAATGTCAGGTCTTTGCTCTTCTTCCTGGGGCCATCTTGGCGCTGCCCCATTTCAGGCCAAGGAAGCCCCCCTCGGGCTCCTCAGGGTCGAACACCAGCACACGCTCGTCTACCACCTGAACCACAGGCCGCCGCTGACTCTCCAGCTCCTTTAGAGTCGGGGGCCGCAGCCGCACCATAACCCGCAACATGCTGTCCTCCACCACCATCACCATGGCAACACCTGGGCACAGAGGCGATGGCGATGAGGCCCAATCTGACTCAGGCCTGACCGGGTATCCCTCAGTCTAGTATTCAGGGGCCTTCTCCCACCTCCTCTACAGCTCAACTCTGTTTTATACCTGGAGACAATAAAAATATTGATGCCATCACCAATCACTAACAAATATCTTTCTTCTTCCCTGGTAGTTCGGCTGGTAAAGAATCGCCTGCAATGCAGGAGATCCCAGGTCGATTTCTGGGTAGGGAAGATCCCCTGGAGAAAGGATAGGCTACCCACTCCAGTATTCCTGGGCTTCTCTGGTGGCTCAGATGGTAAAGAATCCGTTTGCAAAGTGGGAGACCTGGGTTCAGTCCCTGGGTTGGGAAGATTCCCTGGAGGAGGGTGTAGTAACTCCAGTATTCCTGCCTGGAGACTCTCCATGGACAGAGGAGTCTGGCGGGCTGCAGGCTACAGGGTCACAAAAAGTTAGACACGACTGAGCGACTGAGAACAGCACAGCCCATCTCTTTTTCTCTTGAAATACCACCTTTGCCATATCCAAGTGACTGTATAGGCGAGCTTTCTATTATGTTCCACTCATCTATCTATTCCTGTGCCAACACAATAGTTACTTTTAAAAGGAACACCCTTCCTTTAAAAAATGTTTTTAAATTTATTTATTTGACCACAGTGGGTCTCGGTTGTGACATGCGGGATATAGTTTCTCTGACTGGGGAACATGGAGTCCCAACCACTGACCACCAGGGAAGACCCCACAGTTGCTTCTTATCCAGCAAGGCCAGACTTAACCCTACCCCCAGATTACTGCTTCATGATTTTCTTGGCTATTTTCAATCTTTTTTTTCTATTTGACTTTAAGAATATCTTTATCAATTCCATCTCCATCTCAGAACCAATTCCCCCTTAAAAAACCCACCTGGGATTACAATTGGAATTAATATTAAATTTACATATTTATTTTATATTAGATGTTTTCATATAAGAACATGGCTATTACCTTTTGATTTGTTCAGGTATTTTTTGAAGATTCAGATATTTTGTCTTTTTTTTTTTATATCATTGTTCTTTTAATATAATTCCCAAGTACTTTATGAACTTAATTGCTATTACAAATGGAATACCTTCCCCAATCTCCATTTCCAAGCGGTAAACACTAGCAGGGAAAAACATGATTGATTTTTACATATTTGCCTTTTACCTACAATCCTCAAACTCTCTTATTAATTCCAACTGTTTTTTATTAGAGCTTATTGAGTTTTCTGAGTACACAACTGTATATCAGAAAATAATTTTTTTACCCTTTCTTCTCCATGATTATACTAAATATTTCATTTATTGTCTGTTGCATTCCCTTGAGTTAAATGATAATGATGAAAATAGGCACCCCTGTCTTGTTTTTGATCTTAAAGGATCTTGATCTTTACTGCTTCACTATAGAGATATTAGTTTTTGACTTTTAGACAAATAGGTCGTTATCATATTAGTAATTTCATCTGTTATTTTAACTCAGAGTTGTTATCAGGAATATCTAGAACTTTATCTGATGCTCTTTCAGCATCTCCTGATACGATTATATGCTTTTTTTCTCCTTTATTTTGTTGGTATGGTAAATTACTTGATATTATTCTTGGCATCAAATCAATCATGTATTCTTTTGTTTAATATCTATTTTTATTTATTTATTTGGCTGCGCCTGGTCTTAGTTGCAGCATGCAGGATCTTCCATCTTCATTTTGGCAATGTGGGATGTTTAGTTGCGGCATGCAAACTATTTAGTGGCATGTGGGATCTGGCTCCCTGACCAGCGATTGAACCTGAGCCACGTGCATTGGGAACTCAGTCTTAGCCACTGAACCACCGGGAAGTACCCCAACTATGCATTCTTGAAGAAATATCCTACTCCGGCCATACTTGAAATTTCCAATTTTCAAATGGTCAAATATGTCAACCTCTTCTTTTGTTATTTTTATGTCATATTTAAGAAGACAGTCCTTCCCCAAAGTAATAAACACTTTTTAAAAATATTCCCAATACTTTTCCTTTCTTACATTTAGGTATCTATCCAGATGGAATTTATTTGTGTGTGTGTGAATGGTATGAGAATATTTCTAAATATCTTTTCTTTCCAAATGGCAAGCAATTATCTCAAGATCATTTATTAAATAGTGCATTCACTCTCCGCTAATTTAAATGCCACATTTAACTTAACCATATTCTCATGTAAACATGAATTTGTTTCTGGGTTCCTCCTTCTGTTCTCCTTTTCCAGTAACTCCCTGTTGTAATTATTGTGGTTCTATACCACCTTACTGTTCTTTTTCTTGGACATTCTTGGGCAGCTTATCTTTATATGATTTTAGAGTCAGCTTATGAAGTTCTATGAAAAATCCTGCTAAGATTTTAATTGGAATTATTTTGAATTTATAGATTAATATGAGAATTAGCATCTTTACAATATGAAGTCTTCCCATATAGGAATATTTTATCTCTTTTCATCAGTCACAACTTTATAATCTTTAGTAAAATTTTATTATTTTCCTCACATAAATTTTGTAAATTTCTCGATATTTACAAATAGTTACTGTACAGTCTTTGCTATATTGGAAATAGGCTCTTTGAAAAATTACATTTTCTGATTCGTTTTGCCAGCACGTAGGGAAGCTACCGATTTCTGTATGCGGATCTCGTATATGCGGATCTCGTATCTGGCCACCTTGTTGAACTCCCTTATGAGTTCTATTAGATTGTCATTGATTCTCTTAGGTTTTTCAATTAAATGATGATAAGTTTGCAAATAATGACAGTCACTTTCTACTTTTAGCTCTTCTATATTTAGTTCCCCACCCTCCACTACCCATTAGGAATGGGTGCTAAATTTTATGAATGCTTTTTTGGCACTTGCTAAGATGATCCCACGGTGTTTCTCCTTTAGTCTGTTCCTGTAGAGGGTGACATGGATAGATTTCCTAATGTTGCCCTGGTAGTCATTCCAAAAGCTTATTTATGTATTCCCTCTTGAATTCCCCTCAGACCTTTCTGTGTGCTTTTTTCATTTCTCCTTCAAGCCAGTCTACCAAGGGTAGAGATGGAATTTCTGGAATGCAGGAATCACAGATATTCCTGGAAAAGTTCAGCTCAAGTCTAGGAATATATTAGCAGGGATAAGAAAAGGCGGTGGGTGCGGGGGGGAGTTGTTCGAGGTTGGGGGCATAGGAATAGATGAATGCTTTCCTAGGAAAGACTAGGTTCTGCCAACAGGTCACCATTACCAAGGTGATGCAGCAAAGAAACGTGGGATTTCTAACTAATACTCCAGCAAACAACTCATGTTTTCCTTGGGGGATGAGGCACAACTGAGTTGATTTCAAACTCTTGTCCTTCACCCCTAAACGTCCCAACTTTTTCCCCACACAGAACAGAGATGTCAACCAATGATTATCTTTTTGAGTTTAATTCTATCCTGTCTCAGTATAGATACTATACTCAGTCATTTTTCAAGGACAAAATTGAGACAGAAAGGGTTAAACAACTTGCCCAAGATCCCAGTGGTAGTGAGTGATGAATCCTGGTTCCAACGCAGGCAGTCTGGCCATAGAGCCTGCTACACTGCCTCATAATGACATTATATACTATGCGCTCATGCTCACATTGTTGTAATGGTCCCTTATGTTTGTATAATAATTATAATCCCTTTCATGTAACTAGCATTATGCCTTCTGCAAACACTTTCAGATAAATGGACTGGACCTAATTTTCAACACTCAGAATGCCTGTTTCCTATCCTCGCATTCCCACCTCCAGGGAACTTCACTTTTTTTTTGGTTTCACCACACAGCTTGCAGGATCCTGGTACCTTGACCAGGAATTGAACCTGGGCCGTTGGCAGTGAAAGCACGGAGTCCTACCACTGGACTGCCAAGCAATTCCTAGGAACTCCACTCCTGTGACTAGGCAAGTGAAGGCAGAGGGTGCCTGGTCTGAGTCTATATTGGCTGCCTTAAGGCCAGTCCCAGCTCCCCGTTGAGAGGGTATTAGCTGAGGAGGAACCACAGAGCAGCGTCACATTCAAAGCAGGAAATTAAAAAGGGCACTGGCAGCAGAGTGTGCCTAACCTTTGCAGTTCTCTCCTCTCCGCCTCCTGAGGGCCAGCGAGGCAGACTGTTTGCCTAATGAGATGTTTTCCTTCTTACCGAGAAAGTGCTGGGGGCGTGGGGTAGGAGGTGGGAAGGGGGGAGGGTGACACTGGCATGGCCCCAGTCAGGACACCTGGGTCCTGGTCTCTGCTTTGGCCTCTGACTGCTGGGGAGGTCTTTCCACCAGCCACACCTCGTGGATGTCACATCAGCTTCTCCCTTTGAGAGCTGGAGAGAACAGCTACTGATCTGCGCCTGCCCCAGGGGGATGGGAGATTAATGAGAGAACGTTTGTCAAGTTTGCTTTGATCCTCAGTTGGAAAGAGCATTTCAGCCCAAAGTACAAGGGAGATGATTCTTTAATAAGATCTTCAGGGTTCTGAGCGAGCCACAGTCACGTCCTGTTTCTAACCCGGGGCAGCTCATTAAAACCCAGAGGCTAGTTCGCTGCCAAGCTGGGGCTGGGAAGCCAAGATTCGGTTGTTTTCAGGGTAGCTTCCTCTGCCCACCATCATAGGGACGAATAGAACAAACAAAACCATGCTCCTCAGAGGCCCCTGAAGAAGAATGCTTGAGGACTTGAGGGGTCTGCCTGCAGACATTGGGAGCTCAGAAGGCAGGTCCCTATCCTTGGGTGTTGTACTTTTTACAGCAATTGTTGTGGCCCCCTTCATTGCTCCTTCACAGCTCTAACACAGTGTTTCTTGTCCTTAAGCTCCAAGAGATTGGGACCCTCTGCTGACATAGTCTGTGCACCCCAGATAACTTGGAACCAAATCCAGAACACAGTAGTAATGTGTAATGTTTGTCCTATGAATGAATAAAGGCCAGAAAAACCAGGCTGAAGCCAAAAGCCTAAAAATAATTACGATTATATAATGCTATGCATGCATGCTAAGTTGCTTCAGTCGTGTTCAACTCTGCGATCCTATAGACGGCAGCCCACCAGGGTCCTCTGTCCATAGGATTCTCCAGGCAAGAATACTGGAGTGGGTTGCCATTTCCTTCTCCAGATTCCTAGTAACCAGTGCATAAAAGGAAATAAGATGGATACCATAAGTATCCATCTTATTATATATATAATATATGGTATATAATAGCTAACATTTATTGAGCACTTACTATATATGTCAGGCACTATGCTAAGTGCTTTACAAGTGTTTCATTTAACTTTCACAACAATCTCATTCTGTAGTTATTGATACAATTGTTACATCCCTACTCTACAAAGCAAACAGGCTCAGGAAGGACATTGTCACATCGGTGGTAAGCAGCAAGGCCAGAACTTGAGTTTGTCTTGTCATCAGAGGCACTACTCTTCAACCAAGGCTGTTATGCCCTCTACCTGAGCTTTTGCAAGTCCTACTTCCCCTCATCTTAATGAAAAACATCCAAAGATAGCAACTGTTTCTTTCTATGGGTGGTAGTACAGAGATAGCACTGTGTTCTTTTGTTTTTTGAAAAAGACAAAACTGTAACTAAGGACAGTTTTGTTTATTCCTTTCTAATCATTTTTTATTCTTCTTGTCTTGCAGGCTAGGATATTTATTTTTCTTGTCTAGCTAGGACCTTGGGTACAATTTTGAAAGCAGCAATAGGGGCTTCCCTGGTGGCTCAGTGGTAAAGAATCCACCTGGCAAAGCAGGAGACACGAGTTTGATCCCTGGTCTGGGAAGATCCCACACGCTGCAGAGCAACTAAGCCCTCGTGCCACAACTATTGAGTCTGTGCTCTAGAACCTGGGAGCTGCAACTATAGAATGCATGTGCTGCAACTACTGAAGCCCTTGAGCCCTATAGACTGTGCTTTGCAACTAACAAGCCACCGCACCACAACCAGAGAGCAGCCCCAGCTTGCCACAACTAGAGAAAAGCCTGCACAGCAAAGAAGACCCAGCACAGCCAAAAATAAATAAATAAATAAAATTATATAGAATGGAAAAAAAAAGAAAGCAGCAATAGTGAGCAATCTTGTCTCTTTCCCGATTTTACAGGGAATGTTCCTATTATTTCACTTTTTTGTTGGTTTAAGGAGATTTGCCTCTATTTCTTGTAGAAGGCAATGGCACCCCACTCCAGTACTCTTGCCTGGAAAATCCCATGGATGGAGGAGCCTGGTAGGCTGCAGTCCATGGGGTCGCTAAGAGTTGGACATGACTGAGCGACTTCCCTTTCACTTTTCACTTTCATGCATTGGAGAAGGAAATGGCAACCCACTCCAGTGTTCTTGCCTGGAGAATCCCGGGGACCGGGAGCCTGGTGGGCTTCCGTCTATGGGGTCGCACTGAGTCGGACACGACTGAAGCGACTTAGCAGCAGCAGCAGCAGCAGCAGCAGCCTCTATTTCTGAAGAGAAGTAAAGATCTCTCAGTCGTGTTTGACTCTGTGACCCCATGGACTACACAGTCCATGGAATTCTCTAGGCCAGAATACTGGAGTGGGTAGCCATTCCCTTCTCCAGGGGATCTTCCCAACGCAGGGATCGAACCCAGGTCTCCTGCATTGCAGGCAGATTCTTTACCAGCTGAGCCACAAGGGAAACCCAAGAAAACTGGAGTAGGTAGCCTATCCCTTTTCTAGACGATCTTCCCAACTCAGGAATTGAACCGGGGTCTCCTGCATTGCAGGTGGATTCTTTACCAACTGAGCTATCAGGGAAGCCTGCCTCTATTTCCAGCTTACCATAAAAAACAAACAAACAAACAAAAAAACATAAATGGTTATTGACTTATACTTTTGTGCCTAATGGAATATGTTTTTTTCCCTTTAATCTGTAAATGTGTAAATAGCAGCAGCAGCAGCAGCAGCAGCCTCTATTTCTGAAGAGAAGTAAAGATCTCTCAGTCGTGTTTGACTCTGTGACCCCATGGACTACACAGTCCATGGAATTCTCTAGGCCAGAATACTGGAGTGGGTAGCCATTCCCTTCTCCAGGGGATCTTCCCAACGCAGGGATCGAACCCAGGTCTCCTGCATTGCAGGCAGATTCTTTACCAGCTGAGCCACAAGGGAAACCCAAGAAAACTGGAGTAGGTAGCCTATCCCTTTTCTAGACGATCTTCCCAACTCAGGAATTGAACCGGGGTCTCCTGCATTGCAGGTGGATTCTTTACCAACTGAGCTATCAGGGAAGCCTGCCTCTATTTCCAGCTTACCATAAAAAACAAACAAACAAACAAAAAAACATAAATGGTTATTGACTTATACTTTTGTGCCTAATGGAATATGTTTTTTTCCCTTTAATCTGTAAATGTGTAAATTGTATGAGTAGATCTTCCAGCATTAAACTATTCTCCCATTCCTGTGACAAATCCAATATGATCATAATGTAGTTTTTTTAATACATTGTTGGCTTCTGATTACTAATATTTTATTTCAACTTTTTACAACTACATTTATAGAAGAGAATGACTTGAAATTTTCTTTGCCTCATTTTTGGTAAAACAAAATAGACTGGAAATGTTTTCTTTTCTTGTTTTTTAGGGAGAGTTTCTGCATGTTTGCTGCTGCTGCTAAGTCACTTCAGTCGTGTCCGACTCTGTGCAACCCCATAGACGGAAGCCCACCAGGCTCTGCTGACCCTGGGAGTNGTAGGGAAGATCTCTTGGAAAAGGGAATGGCAATCCACTCCAGTATTCTTGCCTGGCAAGCTACAGTTTATAGGGTTGCACAACTGAAGTGACTTAGCACCACAGGGCATGGCACAGAAGGTAGTTTTTAAACTAATTAAATTTCTTCAGTAGTCCTGCTACTGCTGCTAAGTCACTTCAGTCGTGTCCGACTCTGTGCAACCCCATAGACGGCAGCCCACCAGGCTCCCCCGTCCCTGGGATTCTCCAGGCAAGAACACTGGAGTGGGCTGCCATTTCCTTCTCCAAGCCTTCTCCTCAGTAGTTCTAGGTTTGTTGAAAATTTTCATAGCTTCTTGAATCAGTTTTGGTGAGTTGTTTTTCTTAGAAATTTGCCCAAAAGCATTATCAAAAAGGGTTCCCACTGAAGTCTTTCTCTTTAAATCTTTGAGTAGCCAAAGTTATGTCCCTATTTTAATTCCTGAGGTCATTTTTTCATGTTTCTTTAGCCTTAATATTACCAGAGGTCTGGCTTTTTTATTAGTCTTTTCAAAGATATAGTTCTTGGCTAAGTTAATCATCTCTGTCATATAGTAAAATTCTATTTCGTTAATTTTTGCCCTTAACTCATTTTATTTTCTACATTCTTATTCTGTTGTTCTGTTCTATCTTATTAAAATTGGGCATTTGCCTCACTTTGAGTTGAAAAAGAAAATGATCTAATGTAAGCATTTAAGACTATAAATTTACCTCTAAGTGTTCTTTAACTGCATCACTCAAGTTTTATAAATGGCATTATCACTGTTTAATGCTAATTATTTTTAATTACAATAATGATATCCTATTTGACTAAGAAAAATTTTTTTAAATCCAAGTGTGGGTTTATTCCTTTTTCTTTTGTATCTTAAGCTTAACTGCTTGTGGAAATAGAATATGGTTTGTACAGTACTCTGAAAACTCTTTAGATTCACTTTGTGGCCAGATAGAGACAATTTTTATAAAGACCTCTAAATATATGCTACTTGCATACTTTTTTCTTAAAAAAAGGTAAAAAAAAAAATGGAGCTAGGCTGGATAGTAAATATAAAGAGCAACGAACTGAGACACTTTAAAGTCTCTCTGAGTGTGGAAAAATTCAATCATGAAATAGGCAGAGAAGGACTGGATATGTTGGTAGTTGTTTGAAGCATGGAATTTGGTGACCAGAAAGGATAGTGATGAGACTGGAGAAGGGGACGACAGAGGATGAGATGGGTGGATGGCATCACTGACTCAATGGACGTGAGTCTGAGTGAACTCCAGGAGTTGGTGATGGACAGGGAGGCCTGGCGTGCTGCGATTCATGGGGTCGCAAAGAGTCGGACACGACTGAGCAACTGAACTGAACTGAGACTGGAGAAAGCAGGGTAACATCCAGGAGAAGCTTATACAGAAAAATGTTGTGGATGTTCTCCTCAGAGCTAAGCTTAATTTCTCGGCGTCCTAACCTATAAAATGTAAATATAAGTATCTATGCCATTGGGTTGTTGTGAGGATTAAATGAGTTAACTCAAACCTGGTAAATCAATAAATGTTAGCCAACATAATCAGAATTTATATGACCGACGGGCATTTCCCCCTGATACAAGAAGATCCACAGTCTGAAGTTAAAACAAACAAACAAAAAACCTATTTCCCATGACAGACCAAGCTTATGTTTTCCGTGTCACTTCAGGACATTAAAGGTCAAAGCTAAGAGAAAGGGCATCCTAGAAACAACAGCAGAAGGCCTGGTGTTCTGTCATGCAGACGTTCTTTTATTCCTTCCTTTATTCAATCAAATACTTACTAGGTGCGGCCCCTGGCACAGCTCTGCAAACAGTTCTGCAGAGATGTACAGCGAGGGTCTTAGCTACTCCATACAGATGTGCACAGTCCCAGGTTTCCACTCCTAGAGCGCGGAAGGACCCAATTCTTTCTTAATGTGTAAGAAGACCTTTCCCAGAGCGGATGTACAGAGGGCTGGGCCTAGGTGCAGATGTGCGGACCCCAGTCAAGGTCCCGTAAATAAGCAGAGGGTCCAGATCTCCTGTGCAGGCACCTAAGGAAGCGACTTCTCCCCGCACCGCCCCACGCAGTGTTCGGAGATGACCACCCACGACCTGACTGATCTTCAGGCTGCAACTCTGTGCACAGCACAGAGGCCCGGCTCCGGCTTCCGCCGCAGCCAGCAGCTCGGTCCGCGAGTCCAGACATGAGCGCAGGAGCCCGCGGAACCGGCTCAGCCGTGGGCCAGGGCTTACCCTTCGTCGGTTCTCCGTCGCTGGTGTCGCCGCTCGCTGCAGGGTCCCGCCGCAGCAGACCGGAAACCCGCACCACGAGAGATCGCCCTCTCCCCAAGTACCCTACCCGGGCCAACCTCCGACCCGCGCCGCGTGTTCAAATTAGCCGGCTCGGCTCTTCTGCGCTTCCCATTGGTCGCTGCCCGGATCGCTGATTGGCTGTTTCCTAAGAAACAAAGTACAGCTCGGCGGTGGCGGGCGTTGTCCATGGTGCGCTTGCGCACTTCGTCTTCCTGCTTGCTGGAAGTTTGAGGCTGTGTGCCTGAGCCTGGACCGGTCGGAAAGAGCAGCAGAAACGAGTATTGGGTAGAGGTACCCAGGGAGGGCAGTTAAGGCCTGTCTCACTTACCCCTGGGACTGAGTTCATCATCAAATGCAGCAGCCAGACATCAAACACGTTTTCAAACCTACATTTTCTGTGGTCTAGTCGGCTTCCACTTATCCACAAAGGGATTTTCAGTGGCTGTCCAGGGTTTCTTCTCTTCCGCGACCATCCAAAGAATGAACTTCAAGCCAGCGGAGGCAGAGAATGGCCCACTTGGCTCTATCAGTGTCAGGATTATCATGGACAGACTGTTGAGTATGAGTAGCACACTTTAGGGCACCTCTGGGCAGCACTGTCTCCATCCTCCACAGCGGCCAGCTACTTGGATTCTGGTGGGCCACACTCATGCTGATCCTCAACCCCGGGGTTTGTGGAGGTCGAAGAGAGAGCCTTGCACTGGAGTCAGGAAGTCTGATTCCAATCACTAGTAACAGAATCATCAATTAGTGCTGAGACTATGGAAGTCCCTTCCGTTTCTCTGGCTGCTTCTGTCTCATCTATAAAATGGGACAAATATCCTGTCCTTCCGACTTATCAGAAGAGCATGGATGGAAAACCGTCTTAAGGCTCATCATATGTAAAGGGATAGCTATCTAGTCTGATTATGATGAAGCAGTGGTGGCTGTCAGGAGCCAGTTGCTCCACTCTTTCATTAGTCTCATCTGCCCCGAGACAGGACCATAAGCAGGTCAAGGCATGCAAGAAAGCAAGAGTCATAGTTCCCTAGCAGGTCTACTATGAAGATGGTTCAGTTCAGTTCAGTCCAGTCACTCAGTCGTGTCCGACTCTTTGTGACCCCATGGACCGCAGCACGCCAGGCCTCCCTGTCCATCACCAACTCCCGGAGTTTACCCAAACTCATGTCCATTGAGTCCATGATGCCATCTAACCATCTCTTCATCTGTCGTCCCCTTCTCCTCCTGCCCCCAACCCCTCCCAGCATCAGGGTCTTTTCCAGTGAGTCAGCTCTTCGCATCAGGCGGCCAAAGTACTGGAGTTTCAGCTTCAGCATCAGTCCTTCCAACGAACACTCAGGACTGATCTCCTTTAGGATGGACTGGTTGGATCTCCTTGCAGTCCAAGAGACTCTCAAGAGTCTTATCCAACACCACAGTTCAAAAGCATCAATTCTTTGGTGCTCAGTTTTCTTTATAGTCCAACTCTCACATCCATACATGACTACTGGAAAAACCATAGCTTTGACTAGATGGACCTTTGTCAGCAAAGTAATGTCTCTGCTTTTCAATAGGCTATCTAGGTTGGTCATAACTTTTCTTCCAAGGAGTAAGTGTCTTTTAATTTCATGGTTGCAGTTACCATCTGCAGTGATTTCGTAGCCCCCCAAAATAAAAGTCTGCCACTGTTTCCACTGTTTCTCCAACTATTTGCCATGAAGTGATGGAACTGGATGCCATGATCTTAGTTTTCTGAATGTTGAGCTTTAAGCCAACCTTTTCACTCTCCTCTTTCACTTTCATCAAGAGGCTCTTTAGTTCTTCTTTGCTTTCTGCCATAAGGGTGGTGTCATCTGCGTATCTGAGGTTATTGATATTTCCCCTGGCAATCTTGATTCCAGCTTGTGCTTCCTCCAGCCCACGTTTCTCATGATGTACTCTGCATGTAAGTTAAATAAGCAGAGTGACAATATACAGCCTTGACGTACTCCCTTTCCTATTTGGAACCAGTCTGTTGTTCCATGTCCAGTTCTAACTGTTGCTTCCTGACCTGCATACAGATTTCTCAGAAGGCAGGTCAGGTGGTCTGGTATTCCCATCTCTTTCAGAATTTTCCACAGTTTATTGTGATCCACATAGTCAAAGGCTTTGGCATAGTCAATAAAGCAGAAATAGATGTTTTCCTGGAACTCTCTTGCTGTCTTGATGATCCAGCAGATGTTGGCAATTTGATCTCTGGCTCCTCTGCCTTTTCTAAAACCAGCTTGAACATCTGGAAGTTCACAGTTCACGTATTGTTGAAGCCTGGCTTGGAGAATTTTGAGCATTACTTTACCAGTGTGTGAGATGAGTGCAATTGTGTGGTAGTTTGACCATTCTTTGGCATTGTCTTTCTTTGCCTTTCTTTTGGGGTCAAGATGGAGAGTCACTATATAATAACTGGTTGATCTGACCCAAACTCCATTCACCTACCTGAACTTCTCTATTGCTCTTTGTCCAGTGGGTTAACACTGTTGGCTTGGTGAGAATAAAATAAGACAACAGTGCAAAAATTATAAAACTACAAGAAAACCAGGGTATTCTTGCCATCTTTGCTACCCAAGAGAAATAAAACCGTCAAAGAATGACTTTCAGGGAATTCCCTGGCAGTCCAGTGGATAAGACTAGGGCTTTCACTGCCATGGATCTGGGTTCCATCCCTGGTTGGGGAACCAAAATGGCACAAGCCACACAGTGCAGCCAAAAAAAAAAAAAAAGAATGAATGACTTCCAGCTTAAGGATACCCTCCCTCCTCACAGGGATATGCATTTTAACAGAGGTTTGGAGTATGGTTGAAGGCTTGGGGTCCCCAGGAACCACTAGGGGAATAGGAGCCTTTTGTGCCCTGTAGCCAAGCCTTTCCTGGTCTATTCTGCCCCTGACAATTAGCTGGAGATGATGAGGTGAGTCATAGTGAGGCAAGGAGCCAAGGCTGGTCCTCCTATGGGCAGTGGAAAGGGGACACTAACTTACTTGATCTTTTGGGGCAAGTCAGTTAGCCTCTCAGAGCCTCAGTTTCTGCAGTTATTTTTTTAAAAATAATATAATATTTAGCTTGTTACAGGGATTATAAATAATATAGGTAAAGCAACTTGCGGACATTCAATGAAGTGGTAATGGGGGTTCTTATAATCATTCATTCAACAAGTATTTACTAATATGAGACAAGTGGGCTAAGAAGATAAGGAAGTTGATAAACACCCACCTCCTACACTCATAGAGCACGTAGTCTATGTAGAAATCACCCTATTAAACAAGGACTAACAATGACGTGAGAGATGGGCTATAATGGAAACATCTGAGGATGTCAGAAGAAAGTGACATGAAGCTGAGGTCTGAAGGGGGAGTGAATTTGTTTGACAAATGGATCATAGAGGTCAAGAGAAAAGAATTCTGCTTTATACATACAAATAGTTTCTCATGGGACTTCCTCGGTCATCCAGTGGTTGAAACTCTGTTCTTCTAGTGCAAGGGGTGATATTTTTATTAGACCCATTTTTCAGATGGAAAAACTGAGGCTCAGAAAAGTGAATATCTTTTCTTGAAACACAAACATAGCCAGGACTTGAGCCCAGTTTTTCTAATTCCAGTTGCTGCATGTCTGTTGAGTCCTGGTCTCTTAGGTTCTAGCTCTGCCCTTAACCAGACTGAGCAACCTGGAGTTTCTCTCTGGGTCTCAGTTTTTCCAGCTATGTAATGGGAGTTACCCATTCTGTGGTTTTGATTCTCAGTTTTGGCAGATGGGGCAAATAGGGAGCATGTGAAAAGCCCAAGGGTGGCGAGCCCTCTGGTCCCTTTTCCCTCAGCCCCCCAGCTGCTACCTCTCAGTAACCCTTTCACACCCTTCCAGTCCCAAACATGTGTAGACTTTTCACTTCCACTTTATTATCACTTCATTTGTAGGATTTTAAGGTTTGTTACCTGGAAGGGAGTGAGGAGCTCACACCTCCAGTTCTGCTTTTCAAATATACCTTCATCGCTTGTGAAAACAACCTTATTAACAGCATCTAACCTGCTACCACTTATGGGGGCACCTGGATAAGTACATGCAGAAAGGACCACAGCAGAGGAAACAACAGTTAGCTGAAGTGGCAGAGCCTCTGGACCCCTGGGGTTTTCTCCCAGCTCATGGAGGTCCTGGAGCTGTTGTCAGGGTCAGCAGAATGTGGGTGAGCCCCAGAGTAGCCTTGAGCAATTGGTCCTTGTGTCCTGCCTCCTCTTCTGGTGCTGAGATCCTCCAGGAAACAGCTCCCATGCCTCCGAGGCTCCCCTGTCTCCTGGATGCTTGTCCACGATTGATTCTCTGGGCAGCTTCCCCTCTGAGCAGTAAATGAAATATCGGTTACCAGGAGTGAGGCGGGAGGCAATTAACCCCTAGACCTCACCCTGGCAGATGTGTTTGTAGCAAGCTGAAGCGGAGAGCTGGCGCACCTGCCTGGCCTTCCTGCAAAGTCATCCAATTAGGGTAGCCCCCAGCGGTGGGCTCCTGCTGCCTCCTCTGCTCCCCACGACCCCAGAAACCAGGGTGGCATGGACTCCGGGGGCTGACAGCCGTCTGGGCACAGGATAGCCTGCCATTTCTCATGTGGGTGAGCTCTGGGGGCATTGCCACCCTCACAATCCCTTGGCAGGGAGATTATTCATTAATTAATCACACATCTTTTTAAAGGGGAGGCGGCCTGGGGAGGCGTCTTCCTTTCTTCCTCTAGAGTGGAACCGCCATTCTGCCTGTCCAGCCTCCTTCCCACCTGCCAGCCCTGCCCCATGGAATGTTTCTGTGCCAGAAATGCCCCTGACTGAGGAAGAGGGGAGACATATGCCTGCTTTCAGGGAACCCCCAGTCCCAGGGGCTGGTCTCAGAAAGCCCCAGTTAGATAGAAAAAGCCCAGCATCTACCCTTGGAGCCACTGACAGGGCAGCCATACTCTTTGCAACTGGGAAACTGCACCCTCATCCCCAGTCTCTGGGGATACACACCTCGCCCTTAATTCACCCAAAACATTATCTTTGAGGACCCTCACCCCTGGTCTGAGGGAGGAGGCACAGTCTCACCTTCAAGTTTCCCATTCTGAGGGTAGAGATGAAGTCATTGTCCTCAGGTTGGCCAAGTCTGAGGGGTACAAAATAGACTTTGCCCTTGGGGAGCCCCTATCTGATGGGGGAGATGCTTCCCAACCAGCTGGCACTGCCAGACACTTCCGGTGCCCTGCACAGAAAAAAAAAAGTCCTTGGCTTTAGTCCTGTCCCAGTTGCATGACAAACTTGCAGTGTGACCATGGACAAGTCACGGATTTTCTTCAGATCATGCTTTCCTCATCTGCAATGTGGAGCTCTTAGTCCCATCTCTCAAAGTGACGTGAGGATCAGCTTCTTTGAGGACCCTCACCCCCGGTCTGAGGGAGGAGGCACAGTCTCACCTTCAAGTTTCCCATTCTGAGGGTAGAGATGAAGTCATTGTCCTCAGGTTGGCCAAGTCTGAGGGGTACAAAATAGACTTTGCCCTTGGGGAGCCCCTATCTGATGGGGGAGATGCTTCCCAACCAGCTGGCACTGCCAGACACTTCCAGTGCCCTGCACAGAAAAAAAAAGTCCTTGGCTTTAGTCCTGTCCCAGTTGCATGACAAACTTGCAGTGTGACCATGGACAAGTCACGGATTTTCTTCAGATCATGCTTTCCTCATCTGCAATGTGGAGCTCTTAGTCCCATCTCTCAAAGTGACGTGAGGATCAGCCAGTCACCAGAAAGAAAAGCCAGCCAGCCAGCCAGGCACTCCCTTCAGAAATGATTAATATGCTTTTCGCTGTAGCAGAGTCCTAGGCCAGTACCTGTGGTCTCTGGGAGAGGGCTGGGGAGCCTCCCAGGTGCAGTGACTGGATAATTTTGGGCCAGTGCAGCCATTAAAGAATCATAAGAGGCTGTGGGTGGCACTGGGGGGGCGGAAGAGGCGGGGGTTGCTGGCTAATCTAATCAGGCTTCCCAAGGAAACTCTCTTTCCAGACAGACCTGCCAGGGGTTTTATTGGGTTTGTGGGGACCCGCAGATTTCAATCTCCAGACCCCACAGGGAAGGAACAAGTATTAAGCTAATTTTATTAAATGGCCACAGCTGGCAGTAGGGGGAAGTAGGGGAGAGGAGAGAGGATAAAGAAAGTCATTCAAGTCTGCCAGCCATGACAAGGGTCCATACATGGGGCCTGACTGGGAGGGAGGCCACCCCTCCTTCCTGTCTCTCCAGCTGAGCCAGTGGGGGGTGGGAGAGGGAGGCCAGATGGGAACTCTTCCTCAGTGTAGAGCCTTGGGATTCTCCAAGAGGCTCACCCCATGCTTCCACCCAGGGCAGATGCTTGTAAATCCCATCAAGCCTCCACAGGACAGTGCTGGAGTGGAAGCACCGGGCTGCCTCCAAGCCCCGCTTCTGGTTCTGCTTTGGAAACCCCAAATCTTTATGATATACGGTGTGCTGGGTGAGAGGATGGTCTTTGGTTCAAATACTGATGTTTGCTCCTTCCTAGCTCTGTGACTATGACAAAGTATTTATCCTCTGAGCCTCAGTTTCCTCATCTGAAATGGATAAAACAGCATCCGTGTTAAAGGGCATGGGAGTATTCCTTGCCAATCCACTCCCACCCCATACACATTTCCATGAGATAATATTTATAAAGTTCTTATATGGTGTCAGACACAAAGTGGATGTACTCTAAGTATTAGCTATTATAATTTAGGAATGCCTGTGTGCAACCATCATGGCCCCAGGTATAGATGGGGGAGGCAGTGACAAGGCAAAGAGATTTGGTGTGTTGTCTGCAGCCAGCAAGGGCTTCTTGAATTCAAGTGCAATCAAGAACATAGTGATTGTGTCTTATTTAAAAAGCTATTTAACCTCTTTTGAAGAAGAATAACTCTACTCATCCAACCTCCCAGTGCTCTTGGAAGACTTGGATGAGAAGATATATGAGAAGACTTGAATGAGAAGAAAGTGTCACTCACTTTCACTTCAGGTGTGTGAAAGTGTGTGTTGGACAGACTGTGTTGGACTTTTTGCCACCCCATGGGCTGTAGCCTGCCAGTCCATGGAATTCTCCAGGGGATCTTCCCGACCCAGGGATTGAACCCGAGTCTCCCACGCTACAGGCAGATTCTTTACCATCTGAGCCACTAGGAAGCCTTTGGCAAATTTTAAAGTGATATATAAATAATAAAAGCTGTGTTTATTGAGCACATACATGATACCTCTTTAACCCTCATTCAAGTGAGATAGGTCTCATTATAATGAGAAAACTGCAGCCCAGGGGTGAAGTGCTTGGGTCAAGGTCAACCAACATTTAATACGAAGCTTGTTCCTTCCTTGCTATCCCTAACCCAGAACTGAGTCAGAAGAGAGTGAGCCAGCATCCTGCAGGGTGGCGCTGGGGCCAGAACCCAGGTCTCCCAGTCTATACCTGGCTGTGCCTGTGCAATGCTGATGCGACTTTCAAGGTCAAAGAGATGGAGCGTTTCCACCCTAGAAAATGATGTTGTGACTAGGCTATCTCCTATGCCTCTTATCCAGTTGCCCGGACCCTCTTGGGCCATGGTGGGCTTTGGGTCCCTTGGCCCACCTCTTCCTGGAGTACCTGACTCTGGCTTTTCCTAGATCCACAAGAAACTTCCAGTAGACTCATTCCCGGTCTGGAGGAGTGCAGGGTTCACAGTCCCCTCCTGCAACTCCTCTCCAGGGCACAGTCAGAAAGCCAGCGGGGTGGAAGTATTTTATTATAGCTTTGGTCAGACGGGCAGCAGCCGGCCAAGGGCTGTAGCTGGGAAGCCATCCAGCCCCCAACCAACCCCTCCCCCAGGCGGCGCTACCCCAGAGCAGGTGGGCAGCGCATCCGAGCACGGGGAGGAACCCGCCGAGGCCTCTCCCCAACACCTGCTGGGGCGGGCTGGTGGGTAGGGTGGGCAATAAACAATCCTACTGTACAAATATACAGTGCGGGCCGGGGCGGGGACGGTCAACGCCGCCTCCTGGGGAACCAGGACTGGGCGCGCTGCACCCGGCTCTGCGGTGAGCCGGCGGGAGGGCTAGCTGCGCCCACAAGGTGGTGAGGACGGGCCAGGGGCGTCATAGCCGGGAGGGCTGCGATGGGGTGGGCGAGTCATCCTTTATCCCACCCGGAGCGGGAGCCCCGGGGGGGATAGGGGATGGAGGAGCTCAATCAGAGTAGATGATGAAGCCGGAGAAGGTGCTGTACTTGTTGCTGTTGCCTCCGTGCGCTTTGCCCCCATCCAGTTTGATGAAGACCTCGTCCCCCGCATCCAGGTGCAAGATCACGCTGTTGCTCGCATAGTCGTAGTTCTGGTCTGCGTCCTGGGCGATGGCGCTGGCCCCACCTGTGGGAGTTGGGCCGTTAGGAGAGTAAGGGTATGTGTGAGAGAGTAGGGGAGAAGGGAGAGAAGTGGGGTCCAGGAGGGAGGGGGATTGTCAGAGGGAAGGCAGGGAAAGAATCTGAAGGGTCCAGGAGCCCCACCTGCATCAGGGCTGTCAGCCTGCTTTCCTCCCATCATCCCAGCACTGCCCTTTTGCAGTCCTAACTGTGTGTTTAAGGAGGGGGTCAGAGAGGAGACTCGGATTTCTAGGGCAGGTGTAATCTGGGTCTGAATTGGCAGTGTAATTCTGTGTAATCAGCTTCCTTAACTCCCCTAGGTCTCACTGTCTGGCCCGCTGAAGTGTTAGCCACTCAGTCACATCCGCCTCTTTGTGACCCCACAGACTGCAGCCTGCCAGGCTCTTCTGTCCAGGGATTTCTCTAGGCAAGAATTCTGGAGTGGGTAGCCATTCCCTTCTCCAGGGCATCTTCCCAACCCAGGGATCGAACTTGGGTCTCTTGCATTTCAGGCAGTTTCTTTACCGTCTGAGCCACTAGGGAAGCCCCACTCACTGTCTGGCCCATTGAGGACCTCAGCAGTGTCTCCAGAACTCCCCAGCCTGGAACTCTTGCTTGCAGAGAGGAATTCTCTGGACCCCCAAGGGATGAGGGCCATCCCCTCTCATCATTCTTTTCTCTCTCCTTTTTAAAATTATATATATATATATATATATATATACACACATATATATATATATATACACACACACACATTTGGTTTGAAATTTCTCCACCACCAGAGAAACGTATATGGAGCATTCCTCTCCTTTCTGTGTCTCTCAGCCTTTATATCAACTTGATTTCATCAGCATACAAGTGCATGTAGGATCTCTCCGTGTGGTTTGTCCTGGGTCCTGAGCTCACCTGGAAATGGGGGCCTAGGACAGGGATATGGATGGACTGATGGGTCACTGGGAGCTGATCTTTGCTGAAAACTCAGCTGAATACAAAGCCCTATGATGCTGAGTCAGCAAGCATTACAGTCCCAGTGTCCCAGTATGACTGCTAAGCCAGGTGACTGATTTACTAGGGATAAGCAAACCTCCTTCTCATTACTTTTTTCCTATTGCTTTTTAATCATGGGTACACACACACACATTTGGTCATGTGGCATGAAATCTTAGTGCCCCAACCCTGGATCGAATCCATGCCCTCTGCAATGGGAGTATGAATTCTTGACTACTAGACAGCCAAGCAAATCCCCCTGCCCTGCCATCCCCCTACCCTCTACTTTATTGCAATGATGATGCTTACATTAGCCACATCCACCCATTCTCATGTCAGTGACTGGACAGGAGGGTGTCCCTTGGCCTTACAGGTCTAGGCCTTGATCAATACCAGCCTGCTAGTAAGCAACAACCCTAGAACTGAGACCTTCTGTGTGGATTCCTTGTCTGAGGTCCATTCTGGAGCCTTCCACACAAGAGCAGTGAGATGGAAGGCCTGGGAATCATTTCCCCTCCCAAGGCTCAGGCTGGGCCTGCATCCCACCTCAAGGAGTTGTAGCTACACCTGTGACTATTACCCCATCCCAAGAGGACTTCTGGCTCCTCCGGCGGCATCACCCCCATGGCGGTAGAAGGTGGTAGAAAGGAAGTGGATGGGAAGAAAGGAATTATCCCTTCTGAAACCTTACGTCCCTCTGTGATCCTCAGTCTGCTCTGATATCCTTGCTGGTCCTTGTTTTGATGGAGGAGGGGAGGGACAGGCAGGAGCATCAGGAGGGGCAGGGGAGTGCCAGCCTTCGGATTTAAAGCCTGACACATCATTGGTGGGGGAGGGGAGCTATAATCATAAGATACTGAGGATGTGGGGTGATGGACACATTCTCTCCAGGCATTCCTTTCCAACTGCTGAAGCCAACGCAAGTCCTGAGCCCTCTGATCTGGGGCCTCTCCTGGATATTGTGAGTGGAGGATGGGCAGAGAGTCTGCACTGAATGGGGTCCTCTCAGCCAGGCTCCTCAACAGCCCTCTCCATCCTGCCCCTTCCCCAAAGGCAGCACCCCCAAAGGCTGACAGTCAGGGCTGGACCGAGCCAGATCAAGAGAGGGACTCATCCCCCGTCCTGGTTGGGAGGCAGCACTGTAGGTCAGCTGTACCAAAGCTGCTGACTCAGCAACAATGTTGCACCGGAGGGACATACTTGCGTGCAGTCTGCCATTGAAAGCCCAGGTCCTTTCAGCCCCTTCTCACCCCTCAAGCTTTTCTCCTCCAACCTAGGAGGGAATTGTTTGGGGACACTTAGTTGGGAAAACTCCTGGTCCAGCTAAAGGTGAGGGGAAATCAAATGAGGGAGGGATGCCATCTAAGAAGCTCAGTTTTTCTGTTTAGAAAATGGATGAGATCCTGCCTCACCCACTGCCACCATTGTAAAAGCCTTTTAATGGCAAAGGAAAAAAAAATTTTTAATCTTGATGGGGCTTTGAGCTACCAGGAAAGAGCTGAAAACAAGCAGCCAACTTCTGTATTGTTCCCTGGGCCCTAATCCTGGTGGTATTTATTATTACACATGCATTTCATTATCTTTGCTAATAAATTACTTCTAATAACAATTATTTTTATTACCCAGATTAATTTAGCCTTAACTCATTAAAACAGTGTGCTATTTAATAGCCAGATCCATTAGAATACAGTCATCTGTCATCAGGAATCTCCTGGTGATGTGACAGGCATCAGTACTGTTATGCTTATGTTTATTATTTATTCATCACCATGATTGTTGCTGTGATTATCCTAATTATCCATGGAGGCAGGGAGAATTAATGCTCTTCCATCCGTAGACAGTGGGGGAGCCAGCAATGGAACCCAGGGGTCCTGATTCTCTGCCCAAGACTGGAAATAGTAGAGGCATTCAGTCCCTCCCGTGGGTCGAGGGGAAGTCTGGGGATTTCATTTTGTTGTGGAAGCAGGAACGCAAGTCTGGGACTTGTCATGTTGGGGTATGATAGAAGCACTTCCTCAGGGGCTGCCAATAAGTGAAACTGAGGCATTGGTCTGA
>SJXQ01002661.1:597823-634356 GCA_006408695.1 Aepyceros melampus
GCTTTCACACAATGCCTGAGTTCCTACTGTGCCAGGCGTGGTGCTCTGTCTTGTGAAAGGCATTAGAGGCCAGAGAGGACAGTGGCAAGATGGGGGTGGGTGGGCAGGGAGGCCATTTCCCCTCATGAGAGAGGCTGATCCCCAGTCAGGTCTTCGTGTACCACAGTCCCCAATTTACACACCCCACCACCTCCCTCCCTCCTCACTCAGACTCTGGTGTCCAAATCCCTGCCCATTTGTAATGCTCCCCTTCCCACAGGCCCTGACTGTCCTCCCACAGCCCCCCTTCCCTAGCCCAGGGTATCCGTTTCACATCCTCTGGGACACATCTGAACTGTGGATCTTAGAAGGAACCGCAGGAAGCTCCTCTCACTCAGGGCGCCGGCTCCAGCCTAGAGTCCCCTCCTCAGGCTCCTCAGGTCCCTGTGTCATAATGACCCGGCCTTACTGCCATCTGGCCATGCAGCGGTGACTCAGAGCTACCCCTAGGGAAAGGGACCTGGCACCAGGCAGGAAGGTGCTGACTCCCCGCTTTCCCCATCTTGCCCAGGGAAAGACCAGGGCCCAAATGCGGCTCTGCTTTCTAGAGGAAATTCTGGAAGTCTCTCTGAAGGCAGGAAGCCAGGAAGGAAAAGCACAGCGCCCAGGGCTGCCCCTGGTCTTGAAGGCGTGGGAGGAGCCGGCTCCTCCCTTCTGTTCCCACCCATTGCCCAGCCCTGTCATTTTTGCTCTCTGCTGGCTTGAATGTCCTCTTCCACCTCCGAGCCGGCCTTTCCCTACACTTGACCTTTCATTTTCTCCCTAGCTGTGTCTTCTCCCCTGGGGGACTGAGGTTCATCATCCTCTCCCCCTACCAGGTTGGTCTGAGCTAGGGCCCATTGAATCACTCCCTCCAGCCAACACATCTGAGAACAGGAGTATCAGTGGGCTCCTGTCTCCTCTCCCTCACAATAATGGCTGGGGCGTGTTATTGTGTGGTTACTATTATCTCCCCTCACAGACCATGCGGTCCTGGAGGGCAAGAAGACTGAACCCCTGGAACCCCAAACCTGGCTCCTACTCGGAGCTCAGAACTAGTCATACGGAATGACTAGTGAGAGGAAATGAGTCTCTTGGACAATCTGGAAGAAGTCACAAAGGATGTGGGGGAGGTCCAGGGCCTTTCACCCCATTGTTTGTCTTGGATTTGTATGTGTGGGATGGGGGCAAGAAATGGTCTGAGTAATAAATACTGGGTCTCTGAAACCCCTGGTTAAAGTCACCTCCTCTCTTCTACCAGCCTGTGGTGCCACCTCCTTGTCAGGCTCTGCCAGTGCCCTGCCCCTACTAGAGGGGTAGGAAGAGCCTTTTGAGTCAGTTTCACCTCCCAGTGACTGAAGCAAGTACGCCTGCCCAAAGCATCCACCATCTTTGGGGCTTCCTCTTGTCTCACCTCTGGGGCCCTGCAGCACCCTCTTGAGTAGCACAGTAGGGCCCACTGGTGGCCTGGTGACCACCTCCCTATCCAGGCAAGCTGTGGTCCCAACCCCCTGAAACCTCGACTTGGTGCCAGCCCAAACTTTCTTTAGGAAAGGAAGAAATTCCACTGATGAAGGTGACATTGTTGAATCCCTTATTGGTGATTAATAAGGGGAACTGTGGGGCTGTCTGCAGAGAGAGTCCTCACTGGATACTGGGGCCTCCCATTTGGTCAAGAATGAAGGACAAAGAGGAGAGACACAGAAAGCCTGACAGACACAAGTGGGAGAGAGACACCCAAGGAATAAAGAAGGGGATTAAACATAGGGGTGGGGGACCAGAAACCAAGGGAGAGACAGATCAGACTGGTAGACACAGGAGAGAGGCAAGCACAAGAGATGGGGAGAGGAGAGAAAGAGGAAGAGGAAGGGGAGAGGCAGAAACAAGAGGGAGGGCAGGCAGGGGAGGGGGGAGAGGGGCAGACTTACAAGCACCTGTAGGCTTTTAGCTGACTCTCAGGCCTGTCCTTTCCCCACCCCTAAATGGGGTCCACCTCAGGGAGTGCTGCAGTGGAAGAGTTCCAGCAAGACCTTGGGTCTCAGTCACAGGAGATTCCCTCCCAACTCCCACTAAAGCTTTAGTTCTGATCCACACAGGCACCTGCTTCCACAAGGATGCTCTGCTTGACTACTGCAGGGGCCCCAGGTCACCTGTGGTCTGGGAGCACTGGGAAGGGAGGGGGGATCAAAGCGAAGAGAGCTGGGTAAAACTGTCACCCTGGGGCAGGATTAGGTCAAGATTGGTCCTGGGGCAGCAGTTCCAAGGAGAACACCAGACATCGCTGGTCCCAGGTACCAAAGACCTCATGAGCTTGGTGCCTGCCGCTCTGGTCTCTCTGATGGGGATAGGGAAGGAAGAGGACCCCCCAACACCCCAGGAATCAGGAATTGCAGCTGGGAGGCAAAGAGGAGGGGGAGTTTCCACCTCTTTGTCCTGCCTCAGAAGGAAAAACTTTCCCCTTCTGGCCATCTTTTTGGGTGCTTAGCTCTGACACAGTAGCAAGGGGCCGCACAGTCCCGGGTTTTGCAGAGAGTGGCAGATCTGCCCAATGGTCCCTTCCTCAGGGCGGGGGATGTATTGTAGCTAAGGCTTTGTGCGCTTGGCTCCCTTTGCCTTTGTGCGCAAAACATCTACAGCTCGCCTTCTCCGCTTGCGCGCCTAGCGGTGCGCCCAAGCGCCCGCGGGCGCAGACGCTGCCTTTCCCCAGAGCCCATCCTGATCTGGCCCCTCACCGCTAGCTGGTATCAACCAGAATCTAGCTCTAAGATGCTGTTTCCCACGGGCCAAGCCCCCAAGGGCCAGTCCGCGCGGCCTGCGCTCTGATTATTAGTTGGATGTCTTTCCCGCATTTCCGTGCCGCAGGTGCCCAGCAGCACTTGCCTTGGAGCCGGCGCCCAGGAGCCGAGGAATCAGGGGTGCCCGCTAGCCTGGATCATCCCCGCCTGTAATGTCTAAGCCGTCCGGGTCTCCATCTGCGCCCGTCCGTACCCGTGGGCCCCGGGCTCCCTGGGTGCCCTGCCCCCAGGCCAGCCCCATGCCCCCGGCGGGCCCACCTGGCCGTTCTTGCAGAGGTCCGCCCACATACTGGTGCCGTCGCCGCCGCGCATGAGGACGTGGTAGGTGAAAAAGTAGGTGCCGGGAATATTGCACGTAAACTTGCCACTGGTCGCGTCGTAGTTGTTGCCGAGGTTGGTGACCACATCGTCGAACTTGAGCACCTCGTAACCCTCGTGAGGATTCTTGAGGCCGGCATAAAAGGCCACGCGCGGCACCGTGGTGTAGGTGGCCGTGCTGATGGCGCCGCTGCCCCCTGCGCCTGGAAGCCCGGGAGGGCCGGTCTTGCCCGGCTCACCCTTCTCCCCGGGTGGCCCTACAGGACCCGGAGGACCTGGGTCCCCGGGGGGCCCAGGGGGGCCCGGCTTGCCTGTGCGTCCCGGTTTCCCCTGGGGGCCCTGCACCAGCGTGGAGGGCGGGGGCGCGCCGCTCTGCTCGCTCAGGGCGTCGCCGCCGTCGGGCCGCGCGCCGGCGCCGGGGCCCCGCGCGGGGTAGGGGTCGCACACCATGCGGCAGGTGCCCAGCATCTCATAGTGGCCATCCGGGCCTCCCGAGCTCACCAGCACGGGGATGAGCACCACCAGCACCAGCAGCATCACCACGCCCGCGGCGGCCGCCAGCAGTGTCTTCCGGCCGGCGCGGAGCCTGGGGAGCGCCGGGCCGCCCGGCCGCGCCGTCGGGGCAATGGTGCCGGCTGGCGGGGGGCGCGGGCGAGGCGCCCGCGCTCAAGGGCGGTCCGGCTGGACTGCGGGCATGGGGCCGGGCCCGGGGCGCCGCGCTGCGCTGGATGCGCTGCCGAGCCCAGCCGCCAGCTCCTGCCTCGCGCCTCCCTCCCGCTGCGCGGCCGAACTGAGCGCAGCGGCCGCCGCCTGCTGCCGATTCCTCCCGCCTCCGGGTGCTGGAACCACCGCCCCCTCCGCGCGGTCCGCCCCGCCCGCTCTGCGCCGCGAGGGGTGGGGCTGAAGGCTGGGCCGGCGCCTAATTGGGTGGTGAGAGGTGTGACACCGCCCACTTAGGGGGGCGGGGCCCGGGGCGGGGCCGCCGGGTAGAGGGCTGGAGCCGCTAGACTGATCAAGAGACTGAGCGTCGGAGCTGGAGAAGGGGCTAGAGTCCGGGACTCAGGAGAGGCTCCCCTAGAGAAAGGGAGAGTAGGGACCAAAGAACTAGTGGAAGAGGGGGCCCTAGGGAGAACTAGAGAGCCCGAGGGTGACTAGGAGAGGAGAGGCCTCGAGGGTCTGGTATGCAGAAAACCGAGAGAAGCAGAGAGAGGCGCGAGGGGCCACTGCCCGCAGGAGGCGGGGGCTGTAGTAGGGCGCCTCGGTCTTCAGGGGACAAAGAGCGATTGAGAGGAGGACGGAGAGAGGAGCAAGAAGGAAGGACAAGGAAGCGTGTTATGAGCGGGGAGAAGAGGGGAAGGCAGGAGGGCGTCGATGGGCAGAGTCTGCACTCAGGTCTCGCAGATCCCCCGTTTGGGAGATGGGGGTGGGCCGGTACGCCTGTCAGGGTGCCCACAGAATTCCAAGTACTAACCGCAGCTGCTCGCTCCTCTTTTTTGGGGGGGGGCACCTGGATGTTCCCAGGACCGCCTTACCCCAGGAGGAGCAGGATCTTCTGCCCACACCTCCTTAACCTCTATTCTTCCTCCCTGCGCTCCAGGCCAGGTCAGGCTGCTTTTTCCTGGGGTTGGGGCCAGGGCCAGGGACTCCTCCATCTTACTCTGATCAATTCCCTTCTCCCTGCTTTTAGACAAGGGGGAAATTGGGGCACTGAGAAAGTGGGCGCCCCAGGTAATTTCTGCATTCTGACCAGTACAGACATGTCCCTGGGTGGTGATGCCCCCTTTCCCAGCCTCCAAGAGGGGTTGATCTCACCCAGCCCCTGGGCTCCATACTCCTTCCCTGCCTCCAGCCTCCTGAGCTTCTAACTCTTTCCTCCATCAGATTGTATGAGCAATCCTTTTCCTCAAGTGCAGTAAAGTGTTTAGGTTGCATAAACTAAAAGGCGTCTGCTTCCATCAAAATATTTGTCACATTATTTGAAGCCCGGTTCATGCTGCTCCACTGTTCCTCTCACCCTCCTGTATCCAGTCTTCTCGGGAGGGCTCTGCCATTCAGAGGCCACTAGCTGCTGCTAAAGGATGACCCTCCAGCCCCTTTCCTTTCTTCCCTCCCAAAGCTGGGATTGATTAACCCCACCTGAGCTGGGAGGAGGACAGGGACAAGAGGATGTCAACTCAGGGACGGTGAGACAGGACCTTTCAAGCACAGCTGAGCCCTGGTTGGAGTGATCCCCTCATCATGGAAGGAGCTAAACATGCAATCAATAGCATTTTATTCCGGGCTTACAGTGTGCCAGGCCCTGTGTTGAATGCTTTACATACACCATCTCACCAGATCTCAACTGCAATTCAAAGAGGTAAAGCCCATCATTATTTTCATTTCACAGAGGGAGCACTGGGGCTCTGGGAAGTTAAGAGATTTGCCTAAAGTCACGCAACTATTAAGGAACAGAGCCCGCATTCAAACTGGCAGCCTGACTCCAAGCTCCTCCAACTCTCCTGTTGGGTCTTTGAATAGCGTTTACTGCCCAAAAGGAAGCAGGCTTCGAGCGCAGGAGGAGGAAGTCAGTGAGACCTTCCCAGGCTCAGGAAGAGTAGTCCTGACTCTCAGCTGTCAGTCCGGCCTCCAGTCTCCCACGGAGGTTTCCCCAGTATGACTGCCCCCAAGAGTGACAGACTGGTGACCCGAGGGACAAGTGCGCCGTCATCGGTGTGTGATATATACAAAAAACCCTCCCCCCGCCCCCTAGTTCGCGCGCACACGGGTCCCTCCTCCGCTATGCCGCTATGCCGCTGGGGCTCGTCCGCCACCGGGAGTCCTTCCAGAATCCGCCTGTGAAACTGCGGCTGGCTGCCCGAGGCCGCGGAGGGGCAGGAGCACGCACCCCCGGCCTCGCCCGGGTGTCCCAGGGCCGCTCGGTGTGGCAGGGCGGTCCGCCCCGCGCCCAGAAAGAGCGCCCGCTCCCCAGGCGCGGTGTGGCGTCTCTGTCAGCCCAGCCGGATTCTCCCCGCTTCGCTGGAGTGGAAAATAACGGCTTCAAACTTCGCAGAGAGGAGCTGGTGCCAGCACTTTAATTAACAGCCATCTTGGCCTGTGAGCCGGGGCCACCGCCCCGCGCCTCCCGGGGCTAGCGGGTCGCGCCCCGGCCAGCCCAGGTCCCCTCAAGGAGAGGGACCCCCGCTGCGGCGCTCCGAGCCCCTTTATCCCCGGAATGCCAGGGCCTGGCTGATTGGGGGACGGCTGCTGCCTGGGGACCCCTTTCTCCAGGTTCATCCATAAGGACCTCCAGCCCTTCCACCCCACCCACCCCTAACTGTCTAAACCCTGACAGTTGATGATTCTGGGTTCAAGACCTGCGGGCCAGTCTCAGCTCGTGATTTTAGGCTAACTAGGGGCGCTTCGAGGGTATTCTTCTGGAAAAGGGTTGTTGTAAGGATTAAATGAGTTATCATGAAGGTAGCAAAGCACTGACCTCAGTACCTGACCCTTATTAGGCACCCAGTAAAGGGTCCTAATATAATTATTTCACATTAAGGCCCTTCCACCACTCCTGGCATGGGGTCTCCTCTTCCTGCCTTTTTTCCTACAAATTGATGTGCTGGTGCTAGGAGAGGAGAATGGCCTACAATGCGCCTGGATTCAGAGACAGGACTAGATGAGTGAGGAAGGAACCCAGGAGTTCTGGCTCCCAGGCCTTTTCTTCAACCATGTGCCAAGCCCAGGGATCCAGGTTTTCAGCAGAGGAAAGAGGTGAGCCCCAAGGGAGGAGGATAGTGTCATCTGTAGCTGGGATACTGCCCACGCTGGGAGCTAAAGGTCCAGCTTGGCTTTCCTTCCTCCTACAGCCCCTGTCATTCCAGAGGTGAGGCAGGAGTACTGGGCACTGGTGGGGGAGTATGGTGGATGCAGGAAAGTGGGTGAGGCTCTTTTTTGAGCATGACTGACATCAGGAAGCTGAGTGGTAGTTCTGTGGTATTTTGGGGTTCTTTGAATGAATGTGAGTGGGTGTGAATGTGTAAGAGACTGTCTGTGTTAGTGTGTGTCTGGGTTTGTGAGTGATGAAAGGCAGTGCAGTGCCCTGACTCATTGGCTGGCAAATCTGCGTTCATTTATTCACTCAGTAAACATTTACTGAAAGCACCTTGCTGGGCCCTGGGAGGTGGTAGCGGTGGTGTGTCCCCAAATCCTAAGCAGTATTCCTGAGGCGCTCACACTTTGGCAGGGGAAAAAGGCAGAAAGAAATGATAAATACTATGGTAATGATTAACTTTTTAAAAAGTACTTACTAAGTACAGATATTTTACTTATTTTAATTAGAGGCTAATTACTTTACAATATTGTGACAGCTTTTGACATACATTGACATAAATCAGCCATGGGTAAAGTACAAGATGTAAAAAAAATTATTTACTTATTTGACTGGGCCAGGTCTTAGCTGTGGCATGTGAACTCTTCATTGCAGTATGTAGGATCTAGTTCCCTGGCCAGGGATCAAACCCAGGACCCCATGCATTGGGAGCAAAGAGTCTTAGCCACTGGACCACCAGGGACATCCCTAAGTGTGAGATCTTGTTCTAAGTGCTTTACGTGGATTATCTCATTTAAATTTAACAGAAGAATTATTACATAGCTTATATTAACTATTACATAGCTTGTATCAATAACCCCAAGTAGATACTATTATTTCCCCTGTTTTACAGCTGAGGAAACTAAGGCTTGGGTAGAGGTTTGCCCTACGTATTCTGAGGTACCCATGGAAAACTCCCTGCCCAGAGGACTCTACAGGAGAGGTATTATTTCTTCCATTTGTGTATTCATCCATTTGTCCATCCTCCATTTATTCTATAAGCCCATATTAGTTGATCTCATATTATCACAAGATGTAGTGATGAGCATGAAAAGTCTTCTGACCCTGTGTAGTTACAGCATATGGTAGAAACTTGGATACTTAAACAAACAACTGCTATCTAACTGGACGTGCTGCCTGGGAATGTGTGGGGTGCTATAGGGGCATGCAGCAGTGATGCCTAAATTAATCTGGAGGTGGGGAATCATAGGAAGCTTCCTGGAGGGGGTGATATTTACATTAAAGCCTGATGAAAGGATAGCACTGGTGAAGGGGATGGCTGCCAGAGATGGAAGAGAGAGGGAGGGAGGGAGGGAGGAAAGATTATTCCAGGCAAAGGGAACAGCATGTTCTAAGGACAAGCTTGCAGGGCCTCATGGGCTGTGATAAGACATGTATAATTTATCCTAAGGGCAATTAGAAACTACTGAAGAGTGTCGAGTGAGTGGTAACAGATTTTTTCAGATTAGAAGGATCACATTGGCTACTGTGGGGAGGAGGGATTAAAACAGAAGTGAGAGCTTATAGTGGCCTGATCTGGATGGGATGGAGGTAGAACAGGGAGCAGGAGACTTGCAGATTTCTGGAAAGATTAGGAAATATTTATGAAATTAATGAAGGGTGGATGAGTGTTTTTGCCATTACCCGGGTACCAATATGTACCAGACACTTCATGTACTCTTTCACTTAATACTCACTAGAAGTGTAAGGAATAATAAGCGTTGTCATCTTTACATTGGAGATGAGGATACTGAGGCTCAGAGAGGTGAAGGTATTTCCCTGAGATCACACAGCTACGAGGAGAGAAAGTCAGAATTAGGACTTGGGTCTGTCTGACCTTGAGTGGAGGCTCTTCACCACTCAGCCCAACAGGTGCATACCTGGTGGATAAAGCAAGGATAGATCCTTTAGGGATGAAGAACAGCTTGAGTCAAGGCTCAGTTGTATAAAAGGGCATATTGATGGTTTTTGGTTGATGCCAGTGGTCTACAGTCCTGTCTGGGGCAGAATGGGAAACTGGGCACCAAGAGGCAGAGACTGGCTATCAATGCCCAGTTAGGTCACCAACTTGCCTTATGTGTTTGGAGAAGTCGATCACATTTTAGGGCTTCTATTTCTTTCTGTGGGCTGGAGAATTGTCCAGGGCAGCTCTTAGAGGCTGTGGTTCTCTTTAAAAGAAAATTCCTCATTGTCATCTGTTAAAATATTTAAAATCCCTTCATGACATTTCAACTCAGACACTTGCAGATCCTCCAGAGGAAAAGCCTCCATAATCGCAGCCCCTCTTTAGAGAAGGGACATTTGGGAGAATGGAAGTTGTATTGTCATTTGGTGGGGAGGCAGGACACACCAGGCTGGGACTCAGGTTGGTGAGGAACCTCCTTCAGGAGCCCCTCTCCCAGCCCCATATCCTAGGAGGAAAGAGTAGGATGAAGTGGTCTGAGCCCAGGTACCCAGGTCACAGGCAGGTTTTCTGATGCTCCTTTGCCATGCTCTTAGAGGCTGTGGTTCTCTTTAAAAGAAAATTCCTCATTGTCATCTGTTAAAATATTTAAAATCCCTTCATGACATTTCAACTCAGACACTTGCAGATCCTCCAGAGGAAAAGCCTCCATAATCGCAGCCCCTCTTTAGAGAAGGGACATTTGGGAGAATGGAAGTTGTATTGTCATTTGGTGGGGAGGCAGGACACACCAGGCTGGGACTCAGGTTGGTGAGGAACCTCCTTCAGGAGCCCCTCTCCCAGCCCCATATCCTAGGAGGAAAGAGTAGGATGAAGTGGTCTGAGCCCAGGTACCCAGGTCACAGGCAGATTTTCTGATGCTCCTTTGCCAAAGGACTCTGGCTCTCCTGCCTGAAGCTTCTAGGGACCTGCCCAACACTGGGCCTCCTCCCTCGCCCTCCCTTTCTGACAAGCAGGCCATCCCAATCCAGCTCCAGGGAGGCAGCACTGAAAAGGCCCCGGCTGTGGGAGGGGAGACCTAATCGGAGGAGCCGCCTCCCCTCAGTCCAGCCTGCGTCTCCCAGCTGCATGTATAAGTAATGAGGTTCTGCAGCCCCAACAGGAACCAATATAATGGCGGGTGCGCGGGGTCAGCCTGAGAGACAGATAGCGGGACGCAGGAGTGACAGGCAGTGCAATTATGCTGAGCCTCTTGCAAAGGCAGCAGAGGGAAGGCCCTGCCCGGCCAGCCAGCGCAGTGCGTGGGCTTCCCACCCCCTCTGGCAGGCCTCAGCTCCCCCAGGGCCCCCAAATCCCCCAGACCCAAGTCAGGGAAGGCAGGGAGGAGGAGGAGTCCTGCAGAGAGGGCGGAGGAGGAGGGACCTGGCTGATAGGGGTCAGCTGGCTTTCCTGCCTCCTGGGGAAGACACTCCCAGGCCTAAAGGTGGGAGTGTAAGGAAGAAAGCCTCCCGCTCCCCAAGAAGGCAGTGGAGGGCTTTCTCCTGGGAAGCCCTCCCTCTTCTAGAAGAAAGCTTTCCTTGCATTCTCACCCAGGAGAACTAAAACTTAGGGTCTAAAAAGGTCTTAGAGAAGTCTCCTTCTACAGACACGGACACCAAGCCCAAAGAGGGGAACTGGCTGGCCCAAGGTCATTGGCCAGTCTGAGACAGAGTCAAATGGGACCTGCAGGGGCTCTTTTTAGGACCCCACTGGGGGGCGGTCAGGGAGCAAGGAGAAGAGGACTGATTGCTCACCCACATCCTGGGTAATCCCCAAAGCCCCTCTGAGGTTAATAGTGGAGGGTAGAGCTCAGAGAAGGGGGTGGAACTCTGACTGCAGTATTCTTGGAGAGTCCAAGTCAGCCAGGGGTGGGAAGGGCCCAGCCTCCCTTCCGTGTTCAGAGAGGGGTCTTTGAGCACCTCATCTTCATACATTTGAGAACAGGAGTGACTGAGAGGGAATCTCTGAGGTTGCAGAGCTACAAGGGCAGTGGAACAGAGCAGTGGGTGTTTAAGAAATGTTGGTTAAATGCACCCTGACGGTGCCAGCTTCGTGGACATGCAACTTGTTTACTGACAGAGGCCTGCACTCAGAAGGGACCTGCACTTGGTTTAATTCTCTGCTAGCACCACCTTAAAGTTCTTAACAATTTTTGATCACGCAACTCCACATTTTCATTTCATTCTGGGGCTGGTAAATTTTGCAACTGGTCGTGCCCTGAAACAAGGCAGCCTGCCTTCCCCCTGTCCCAACATTACCCCCAGAGGCCCCAAGTAGAGGGAAACACAGAGCTAGGAGAAGCTGGTGTTCAATGAGCTACTGGGGGGTCCCCACCCCCTCAAAGCCTGACCCTTTCAATGACCCAGGTTGGGGCTGTGTTTGGAGGGGGATGTCTGGCCACAAGACTCCTAGTCCCAGCAGGAGTTCCCTGCCTCTTGGGAAGATGTGGCCCCTCCGCTTAGTCCCATCCCTGCCGGCTAAAGTAGGAGGAACTGGTGGAGAGAGGGAGGCTTAATTAGCAACCCCAGCCAGGCAGCAGGCGGTGGGCACAGAGCAGGCTGACTTTTCCAGCTATAGATCTGCTCTCTGGGAGAGGCACTAGCCGGCTGGCTTAGACTCTGGCTGGACTATTTTAGGAATATTCTTAACTCTTCCCATACCACTGCCAACACTGGACTTCTTTTCCAGAGGGCATGCCCGCTCTGGGCTATCTTCCTCCTATTCCCTCTGCCCCCACCCTGGCCCCTGCTTTTCCTTTCTGGCAGCTGGAAGGACAGTTTTCTGGGGGTGGGGCCGGGTGCCTTTTGCCAAGGAAAGTGCCCATCTATGGCCCCTAAACCCTGCACCCCTCCCTCTCCCCCTCATCACAGCTCTGGCCAAAGGAGATTGGCCATTTTCGCATCATCCAGTGCTTTCTTCTCATCTTGTGAAATCAGGATAGTTAGGCTCCCTGACCCTAGTGAAAACAGCTGGTCTGGGCCCCCGAGAGGGAGATGGGAAGCCACAGAGCAGCAGCACTTGCCAGCCTGACTTCGATGCTGCGTTAGGACTGTGTTTCCAGCTGGGTGTTCCACACAGCAGCCAGAGCTCCCACAGTATTGTGGGGGTCCCTGTCCTTCTTTTTCTCCCACTCCAACGTCTTGACTTCCTGGACAGACCTACACCCAGGTATCACCTGGGCAAGGCCAAGGGGAGTCCCACGGGCCAGGAAGGTCCAGTACAAACAAAGCAGAAATTCTAGCCAAGATGGGGAAGCGAGCTCAGCTTACAGGAGTTCCTGTCTGCCTGTGCTAGGATGCCCCGGACGCCTGGGACTGTAGGGCCACTCTTCAGGCACATGCCCTGTAGGACTAGGAGCTGGAAGCTGGGAAAACTTGCTTTGGACATCCAGGCACATGCCTGATGACTCCACACAATTGCCGGAGGACCTGTGGTGTGTCTGACCCTGTGCTGGGTGCCAGCTATGGAGGAAATAATCAATAATCAATCTCTCAGTAATCAATAATCAATCTCTGCCTGACAAGGGCTACTTTCTTGAGCTGGTTCTCCAGGGTGTCTGACCACCAGCCTGGGCCATGGTGTTGAAAGGTCCCACCCAACCCCTCTTCCTCCTAGTTCCCATGAGCAGCCCAGCTCTGAAAGTGACAAGGGGTGGCACCTGAGACCAGGTGAGCATGCTTAAGCTGTCCTCAGGGGCTACTGAGGGGGGCTCTTGTGAGGGGGAGGGGTGACTGAACAGCGAGTCCTCCAGCCTGCAGTTTAGAAAGATCCAGATGGATTTAACAAGGTTGTTGTCCTGGGGAAGATTTTGAGTGAAGAGAAAAAATACCTTCTGGGGACTCAGGGAAAATTCTCTGTGTTTTTTCAAAAGTAAGACCCCTCGGGACTTCCTGGCGGTCCAGTGGTTAAAACTCTGTGCTCCAAGGCAGGAAGTGAGGGTTTGATCCCTGGTTGGGGAGCTAGGATCTTGCATGAGCACGCGGTGGCCAAAAAATGAAAAAAAGTAAGATCGCCGTCCAGTTGGGCTTCCCTAGTGGCTCAAACGGTGAGAAATCTGCCTGCAATGTGGCAGACCAAGGGTCGATCCCTGGGTTGGGAAGATCCCCTGGAGGAGGGCATGACAACCCACTCTAGTATTCTGGCTTGGAGAATCCCCATGGACAAAGGGGCCTAGTGGGCTACAGTCCATGAGGTCTCAAAGAGTTGGACACAGCTGAGTGACTAAGCACAGCATAGCACCCTCCCCTTACCTCGATGAAAGACTTGAATAGGAGGCAGCAGGTTGGCTGTGAAGGTTCCCCTCTCCATCCGGTGGGCGAGGTTCAGGCTTCCTGAGGCTGAGGCCTCAGGGAGAGGATTTCTGGTTCCATAGTCCCTGAGGAAGACTCTGGGGTGCTTAGGCTAACCTGTGGCTTAACTAGGAGCTGAAATCGGGGGCCCTGGGGTCCTGTCTCTCCAGGGCAGCCTCCTCTTCCTCCCCCACATTCCCTCCCCTTCAGCTTCCAGGCTGGGAGCCCCAGCTGGTGGAGAATGTCTTGTTCTTCAGCAGCTGGGATTTGTAAATATTTATAGGAACATGGAACCGATCAGTGGCTGACAGGCCCAAGGAGCGGGCAGGGGCCCTGCGTGGAGCTCAGCGACTTCACCCCGCCTTCCCCACCCCCTGACCTGATTTGAGGGAGCCCAGCCGGGATGGCAGAGATGGGGGTGATCACATTGGGTGGGGGCCAGCCGCCTCCACACTGAGACCCCCCACCCCAGAGGATGTGTCTGTCCATCTGCTGCCCCCCACCTCCCGGACTCTGCTTCCACCCTCAGAGTCACTCCCTCATCGCCAAATCCTGCCACGCTCACCCCAGCCCACTGGGGCACCCACGCAGCCCTCACCACGCTGACTCTGCCCTCACACACAGCCTTGCAAGACTTGCACACTCAGTGTCACCGCAGGCATGTGCACGCACACTTTCTAACTCCCACATCCATGTTGATGCTTGCTCTCACACACACCTGCTTTACACACACACCAGTTCACACTCACAAACCCATTGGAGCCCCAGATCCCAGTTACTCCTCACAGGTCCTGGGAGAGAGCCTCCTGTTTTCTGTCTGAGGGGTGTGTATGTATGTGTGTGTGTATGTGTGTGTATGTGTGTGTGTGTGCAGCAGGAAGGAATAGGCCCTGAGGTCAGGGGTTAAGGGAGGGGGAGAAGGTGTGGACTAACAGCCCCTCAGAGCTGCTAACAGCCCATAACTGAAGTAAGACAGAGGCAAAGGCAGGCCAAGGGAATGGAGATGGACAAGGGTCAAGGCAGACAGGGTGGGAAGTGGGCACAGAGGGTCCCCTCCCTCCGTGAGAAGCTGTCACGTTGCTGCTCCGGTGGCCCATGAGACCAGCACTAACCCCCAGCTGGAGCCTCTCCCCTCTGGATCTTGTCACTGTGGTTTTGCTTTGCTGCTTGGGCAGCCGGGAGTGGTGACAAGCAGGGAAGACAGTGCCCAGGGCAGCAAGCTGTGCCACTCCAGCCTGGCTGCCAACTCACCCATCAGTGCCCATCTCATCACCCACAGGGACCCAGATGAGACCAGTGACCTGCCTGGCTGTCCTTACCTCTCAGGGCCACAGAGAGGGAGGGAGGCAACCAGATCTCCCTCTTCCTAAAGCAGGCAGTGAAACCGAACCTTGCCCAGGCCCTCTGGCCTGGGCTTGGGAAACACGGCCTACTCTGCTCCCGGGATTCCCTGGATCCAGCAGACGTGGACAGGAACCCGCACCTGAGGCAGGGGCTTGAGGGAAGGAAAGTCACTGGGAGGAACTAAACATATCTTTGGCATGAACTTGTATTCTATTTCTTTCCCACTTGCACAGTGATGTCCCCACACTTTGCCCCTGGGTGCTGAGTTAAATAATCATCTTGCTCACCGTGGGTTCGTCTCAGGGTATTAGTTCTGGGGCATCAATCAGTCATCTGTGCTCTGCCATCTGGGAGCAACCATTTCTATAAAATTAGAAAGGCAAACAAATAATAATAATGAAAAGCTTGGGAAACGGGGAAACAGGCCGACTGCTGTTTTCCTGTTTTTTAGTTGTCAGTGCAGCTTTCCACCCCTGCTTTGAGGTCCTGATTAATTCATGCTTTCATGGATTCATTCACGTATCTGCTCAACAACCGTTACTCATGCAGGTGCCAGGCCGTGTGCTGTATCCTGGGAGCCAGGGCAAGCGCCAGGCAAGGTTCTAGCCTGCATGGTGTTTGCGTGAGTATGTGCATGCTCGGTCATTCAGTCGTGTCTGACTCTTTGCGACTCCATGGACTGAGGCCCGCCAGGCTCCTCTGTCCATGGGATTTTCCAAGCAAGAATACTGAAGTGGGTTGTCATTTCCTCCTCCAGGGGATCTTCCTGACCCCGGGATAGAATTCGAGTCTCCTGCGTTGGCAGGCAGATTTGTTACCACTGAGGCACCTGGGAAACCCACACATGTGTTTAGAGTCAATCAAAGAAAATAAACACATGACAAAGCCTGGTGCCCCCAGGAGGCCAGGAAGCAAAATCTAGGGACCCCACCTGGCAACCCAGAGTGTCCTGCTCTTGTCACCACTTAGCTGGTGGTCCAGTGGTTGAGAATTTGTGCTTCTAATGTATGGGACATGGGTTTGAGCCCTGGTCAGGGAACTAAGCTCTCACATGCATGCACCCAGCCCAGCCAAAAAAACATGAAAAAACAAACAACAACAAATCCAGATGTCTTGCTCTTGTAGCCGAATGTTGTGAAAATGACAGAGAACCCCTCTCTCATTCCGGGATCAAAACCCTTCTCATCCCTCTCCACCTCTGCAGGTCTGCCTTCTTGGGCAGCCATGCCCTCTAAGCATGGCGGAAAGAGTGTAAATGTGAGACTGACTCTTGGCTTGGACACCAACTTCCCGGGTGACCTCAAGCAAATCGTTCACTGAGTCGCAGTTTCCTTCTCTTTTTAAAATGCAGGGCCTCTCTGGTGGTCCAATGGTTAAGGATCTGCCTTGCAATGCAGGGGATGCCAGTTGGATCCCTGGTTGGAGAACAAAGATCCCATGTGCCACAGAGCAACTAAGCCCCCATGCCACAACTACTGAGCCCACGTACCACAACCAGAGAGTCTGTGCACTGCAACAGAATATCCACATGATGCAAGGAAGACCTCCTGTGCTGCAACTAAGACCCAACACGGCTAAATAAACAAATAAATACTAATAGATAAATTAAATGCAGTGACTTAAACCTGTCACAGGGGTACCTTTAGCATCAAAGGAGATTAAGTATATAAAACACCAAAGATTAAGTGTATAAAGCACCAATACAGCTAATATTACGTATATTAAGCTTGGCACATTGTGGGGGCCTCAACTCATGCTAGCCTCTTCTTCTACCCTTTGCCAGAAGTCTGCACTGCTTCTCTCCTCACTGGCAGGGAGAAGACGCTGAGGGGAGGTTTGGGACTTGGGAAGTCCTGACAGTCATGCACCAGGAATCTGCACTTCATGCGGTCCTCCCAGGGAGTCCAGTTCTACTCCGAGGGAAGCCTCTTGTTTGCAGGTAAGAAGATTAGAGAGATCTGGCTTTGCCTCCTGGACCACCTGCACATCCCAGAAAACAGCCCCTTTCTTCATTCTGTGTCCACGCTTTCTGGCTCTCAAGTATAAACAAGCATTCTTGTGTATGTGGTGGTTGTGGGATGGTGGTGGTGGTGATGATGATGGTGAAGTTGGTGATGGAGGTGACAGTTCTGGTGACAATGGTACTGGCGGGTGGTGGTGATGCAGCTGATGGTGGAGGTGACGAAGGTATTGGTAAGGGTGGTGATGGTGGAGGTGACAGTGGAGGTAAAGATGGTATTGGTGGGGGTGGGGTGATGGTGGAGGTAATAATAGTTTGAGTGGTAGAGGTAGTGATAGTGGCGGTAGGAGCTCTTTTCAGAATCCTGTGCTCAGATTTTTGACAGCTGGAAGAAGCCTAGTTCTCGCTGATCTCTGAGGGCCTACTACGTACCAGGCCCTGTGGGGCTCACTTCATTTCCACAGCAGTGCACAGAGATCGCTGTCTCCTCTTACAGATAAGGACACTGAGTTCAGAGAGAACAAGTGACCTGGCTACCAGCTCACAGCTAGTAAGACACGGAAAGGTACTTAAGCCCTGGGTCCTTTGACTCCTAGCCCCAGGTTCCTTCTTATGCCACATGGACAGTAGGGAAATGGGAACCCAGAGAGGTTAATTGATTTACCCAAGGTCATGCAGCAGTGAGAAGCAGAGCCTAGCTGTTTTCTCTGTTGCAGATCTCAGCAGGGGCAGAGGTCTCGCTCAGGAGGATGGAAGGCCCTCCAGTGTATCGCCCTGCAGCCCTGACAGAGGCACAGGGCCCCGCCCTCATTAGGCCCCCAGGGCAGCTTCTGTATCTACCACCCGTTCTCCCGTGACCCTCTACACTGTCAATTCCAGTCTGCTTCCCCAGCCTCCGAGTGAGAGTGACAGACGCCCAGCTGCCGCCTGACCCGTCACACTTGACACCCCTCCCCCGGATCTGACCGTGGGCTCCTCTGGCCTGCTCCCTGGGCTGCAGCCACTCTGACTGGCATTGAGCTGGAGGGATGGAAACTGACATCCTCCACCCTCACCCCTGTTTGAGCTCTGAGGTGGTGAGCATGGGGGTCTGGTCTTCATCCATTTCTGGTTCTGGATCCAGAAAAAGAAAAAAAAATGGGTAGCTCCACCTTGACCCCCAGGAATTAGTGAGAAAGGGAAGAGGAGACAAAGAATGGTGCCCAGGTGGCACATTGTCCAAGGCTCCCTCCTCCAAGAAGCCTGCCAAGACTCATTCCATGCAGTTCCACTCTCTCTAACCCCTTCAATCATCCCTTCAGTCTCAAAGCTATGTGTCTGACTCTATCTGAGTCACAGTGATGATGGTGGTGGAGGTGATGGTGATGGTGATGATCAGAGTAAGGTAGGGCCTCCTGGAGGGAAGGGAGTTGACTGGTCACTACCTTCCTCTACATTTCCCCCACCTCTTTAGTAATAGTTACTGTAATTGAATGTCATTCACAAAATAGGTGCATGCTTAGTACTATATATGTAACAGTTCATTTAACCTTCTCAACAACCCAATGAGGCAGGTACTAATATTTTAGAGATGAGACAGCTGAGGTAGAGTGAGGTTAAGTAACTTGCCCGAGATCAACAACTAGCAAATAGCAGAGCCTAGACTCAGACCCAGCCCCTACCAGAGTCTTCTTTTTAAACTTTTTATTTTATATTGGGGTATAACTAATTAAGAGACACTTGCTCCTTGGAAGAAAAGGTATGACAAACCTAGAGAGCATATAAAAAGCAGAGACATTACTTTGCCAACAAAGATTCTTCTAGTCAAAGCTATGATTTTTCCAGTAGTCATGTATGAATGTGAGAGTTCAACTATAAAGAAAGCTGAGCGCCGAAGAATTGATGCTTTTGAACTGTGGTGTTGGAGAAGACTCTTGAGCGTTCCTTGGACTGCAAGGAGGTCAAACCTAGTCAATCCTAAAGGAAATCAATCCTGAATATTCATTGGAAGGACTGAGGCTGAAGCTGAAACTCCAGTAATTGGCCACCTGATGGGAAGAACTGACTCATTGGAAAAGACCCTGATACTGGGAAAGATTGAAGGTAGAAGGAGAAGGGGACAACAGAGGATGAGATGGTTGGATGATGTTACTGATGAGATGGGTATGAGTTTGAGTAAGCTCTGGGAGTTGGTGATGAACAGGGAAGCCTGGTGTGCTGCAGTCCATGGGGTCGCAAAGAATCGGACATGACTGAGCGACTGAACTGAACTGAACTCATAACTAATGAACACAGTTGTGATAGTTTCAGGTAAACAGCAAAGGGATTCATACAAACACATGTATCCATTCTCCCCCAAACTCCCCTCCCATACAGGCTGCCACATAACATTGAGCAGAGCTCCATGTGCTATACAGTAGGTCCTTGTTGATTATCCATTTTGTTTATTTATTTATGGCTGCACTGGATCATCGTTGCTGGCTTGGGCTTTCTCTAGTTTTGGGAAGCAGGGGCTACTCTCTAGTTGTGGTGTATGTGCTTCTCATTACAGTGGCTTCTTTTGTTGAGAAGCACAGAGGCTCTAGTAGTTGCTTCCCATGGGCTCAGTATTTGCAGCTCTTGAGTTCCAGAGAGGAGGCTCAGTAGTTGCGGTGCAGGGGCTTAGTTGCCCATGGTATGTGGGATCTTCCCGGACCAGGGTTCAAATCTGTGTCCCCTGTATTGCAAGGTAGCTTCGTAACCACTGGACCACCAGGGCAGCCCTGGTTATCCATTTTGAATATAGCAGAGTGTATATGTCCATCCCAAACTCTCTATCCCTTGCCCCCATCCTTCCCCTCACGACCTACAACCATTAAGTTCATTCTCTAAGTCTAGGTCTGTTTCTGTTTTACAAGTAAGTTCATTTGTATCATTTCTTTAAAGGATGTCACACAATATTTCTCCTTCTCTGTCTGACCTACTTCATTCACTCAGTGTGATAATCTCTAGGTCCATGCATGCATGCTGCAAATGGCATTGTTTCATTCTTTTTTAATGGCCGAGTAATACTCCATTGTATATATGTACCACATCTTTATCCATTCTTCTGTCAATGGACACTAGGCTGCTTCCATGCCTTGGCTATCATAAACAGTGCTGCAATGAACACCGGGGTACATGTATCCTTTTGGATCATGGTTTTCTTCAGATACATGCCCAGGGATGGGAATGCAGGGTCATATGGTAGTTCTATTTTTAGTTTTTAAGGAACCCCACCCCCATACTGTTCTCCATAGGGGCTGTACCAATTTACATTCCCAACAGTAGTATGGGAGTGTTCCCTTCTCTCCATACCCTCTAGGGCATTTATTCTTTGTGGATTTGTTGATGATGGCCATTTTGACTGGCCCCACCAGAGACTTGACTCCTGCCCTCTACTTCTGCTTTTGGAGGGCACAAGGCAGGAGAGCTGGCGGATAAGTATGTGTATGTCTGAGACTTCGGGGGGTTCAGCTGCCTTGGGTTTCTATGGCCAGCAGGGCCATTCTGTTTTCTTGCCTTAGCATCTCTCAGGAGCCCTGACAGGGAAGGTGAGGATCATGGGAGTGGGAGAGGGGCTGAGTTTCACCAGAGAGCAGTCACATGGGGCGAGTGAAGGGCTCTGCCTGGTCCATGGCAGGCGGCTCACCCCAGCTCCTGGCTCCGGCTCCCCACCTCGGGAGCTCCATCCTGCTGGCCTCTCTCCCTCCCAGGATCTCATTATATCCCTAAGAGAAACTGACAGCCTCAATATCTTACTTTGCAAATATAGTTTATTCCTTCAATAAAGCCGCCTGCGCAGGGGAATGTTTAAGCCCCGCTCTCCCCCGAGAGCCTCATTTGAATTTCTAAAGTCTTTAGCCGGCTCCTCCAATGGGGTGGCTGGGCAGTGAAAACGCAGCAGCTTAGGGGTGTGCATTTCCTGTCCGGTCCGGTCTCTGCCAGGACGCAAGAGCTGAACTGACCGAAAGAAGAACCCTGGCTACCAGGATGCTGGGGGTAGGCGAAGGCAGGGAGGTCTTGGCATGGGCCTGAGCACTCAGGGACCCCTTCACACAGAGTCTATGTTCAGGGACCTCTAGAGAGCATCTCTTAGGTGGGGGTGGTCCTCCAGAGGCGCAGCCCACCGATCCTGGGGTGGTGAGGCCGCCCCCCTGGCCTGATCCTTCTCTCTAGGGCAGCCCCTACCCCTGGCCCCCATGGGAGTCTCTAATTAAAGGACCGGCACGCCCCTCGGGGACTCATTAGGCCCGCTGTGCAGAGAACATTTAATCATTGCTCAAAGCATCGATTGGAAAATCAATTTCTTTGTCTCTCCGCACGCGGCGCTGGAGAAGTGGGGGGAGCACTGACCTCCTTCTGCTGCCATGTAAAGTGCTGCACATTTAATCAGAGAACAGAAATCAATTAGCCACTTACGAGGTTGGCTTTAGTTACCGAGTCGGCATGGCCTGCCCCGCTGCCCAGTAACTGAGGGAAGCGAATCTCCTTACTCCCCGCCTGCCAGCCGCTCCAGAGCATCCCACCAGCTCTCCGGGGTCCCCTTCCCAAACTGGATACCCATGGTTGAGACAAATCCCCCCAAGAGCCCCAAAGAAGTCCTGGGAAGGCTCCTGGAACCCCAAGCTCAGAGTCACAGCCCCCCAGGCTGACCCCCTTCCCTCTAACCTCGGCTCCTGCGCTCAGCTCTTCAGTCCGTGAAGCCAAGTGGAGACTCAGCAGAGGCCAGGTCAAATCTCAGCTTTGCTTCCTGCTAGCTCCAGCAACTTCAGGGAAATTTCTTGACCCTGCTGAGCCTCAGTTATCCTGGGGAGCACCTTACTCCTGAAATGGGAATAGTAACAGTACCTGCCTCACCAGAAGGGGTGAAAATTCTGAGACCCTCTGAAGCACCTGGCAGAGTTGAAGCTCAGAGAGAACCTTCCACTCACACTCACGGGGCAGGTGTGGTCGGGCAGTCAGGTGGATCAGAGAGGGGACAGTGAGAGGGTGGGAGGCTGGGGGGTCCCAGGGCTGCCCTCACCCTCCCATTTCCCATCACCTTCTGGGGGGTTGACTGAGTCACGCCCACTCCCCCCTCCCATCTGTGCAGCCTCACCTGAGATGAGTCCCCCTGGTCCCCAACCCCACCCCACACTGTTTCGGGGGTACAAGCTTTCCGGCGACGTCTCACGCACCCAGAGTTACACACAGCCAATTACACAGAGTTGTACACAGTCTGCACGCCCCATTACACACAGTTTCACAGTTTCTCCCACAGTTTCAGCCCCAGCTTCGTCTCCCGCAGTGACACACGCCACCTCCTGCATCCACACACTGCCCCCCCTCACCCGATGCTCGCACACACGTGGTCACTCTCAGGCTCACCTGCTGGCTCCCTACCCCACAGAAGTGCACACCGAAGGCACACGTGCTTACACACGCACACACACATGCACTCTCACTCCCGTTCCGTAATAATATTAGACATGCCATTTCTTTTGCATGACAGTTCCAGTGGAGATGCTCAGAGCTGTCACTTGGATGAAAAATAATGCATAATCCTCGTCTTCCTTCCTTCCCTTCCCTTCCCTTTCTTTCTTCCCTGTTTAATGAGCTCCTAAAAATATTCCTTGCTGTCTCGCCACTGCCACCAAGGCTGTGGGCTAAGTGTGAGTCAAGCCTCCCTACCCCCTGCCCCCCCCAACCCCTCCCCTGATCCCCTGGGTGGGCTGCAGGGTGAAAGGTCAAGGGCGACCTCAGAGCCTGGTCAAGCCAAGGTCAGGCAGAACTCTTTTCCACCCCAGAGGCCTCCCCAAATCTCTGACTCCCTACTGCTCCTCCCCCTCCTAGCTGGGCCACCGGAACTGGGCAGGGAGAGGCAGGGGAGACATGGGTGGGAAGACAGGCAGGAGCTGCCCTCTGGTACCTGACCACCTCCCTAGCTCCAGACCAATTTCACAGGAACTCCCTTTATCACCTCTCCCACCTGTGAGGGAGAGGCCTGCGCTTAGCTGAGGTCCCTTCTCCACCTCCCTGCACTCCTGCCTCACTCTGCTTCCCAGGACTCCTTCCCAGAGGAGAAAGGAGGAAGGGACTCCTCTGAAGCCCCAGCTTCTACTTGCACCTGAGCCAACCCTGATGGGCAAACTGCAATTGTCACAACATTCTCCAATTCATCCTTCAAGCCCCAGACCAAAGTCACCTCCTCCGTGAAGTCTCCTTGAGTCACAGGAAAGGACATGCTGTACACACTTTAATAATATTAAAACATACTGAGAAGAGGCAGTTGTATGTCTTGCCCAATGGGAACTTTGTCTCTCTGTGGGACTCTCTGTACTCTGTGTTTTGTTTCCTCATTTCTATGGATCACTCTCACCGTATTTAAGCCCCTTCAGGCTGCGAAGTGGGCCTTGCCCGCTTGGAAGGATGGACAGATGGGAGGTGATGTGAAGGGAGGAGCTTAAGGTCATGAGTCAGGGGCCTGAATGCTCACCTGGTTTCGCTGAACATTCACTGTGACTTTGGGAAATGCAGAAGCCCTCTCTGAGCCTCAGTTTCTCTATCTGTAAAATGGGAGAGTGGGACTGTGCAGTGTCTGAGGTCTCTGGCAGCTCCAGCAATCCTCATTCTACAGTTCTCCATAGTGTCAGATGGAGTAACCCTGTCTGCAGCCTCTGAGACTGGGGGACTGTGGTGAGCCTGCAGGGGCCATCGCCACAGCTCTCTGGGCTGGGTTTTGTCTCCTCGCTTTCCTCTGCCGCCCTCCTCTTCTTCTGTTTCTTCGTTCATCTCCTTAATTCCACTTCTACATCTTCCTTTCCTTCTCTGTAGCCCCCCACCTTTTTTTTTTTTTATGTTTTCAGGGCCTGCATCCTACCCTTTAGGAGCTCTGAGCTAGTGCCCCTGCCTTTGTCTTCCTTTCCTTCCCCGGCCCCACCTTCTTCAAAAGCCCCCTCCCATGGGCCTCCCCATCTCCTCCCAGCAGCTCCAGTCCCGAAAGGTTAAGCTAATAGCAGCTCCTTTCCCATCAGCTGCTCTTGTTTGCTCTACATAATTGCAGGAGAAGGGGGCTGGGAGGGGGACCAGACCCTCTGAGTGGTAGCAGGCATAGAGGGAGGGGGCTGTGCAGCCTTGTCCCCAGGAAGAGGGGGGCCTGTGGGCAGGTGGCACTTGTGAGAACGGAATGGTGGGCTGTGCGGAAGCTGATCACATGGGGCAAGGATTGGGCAGAAGGCCCAGCAGTGGCAGAGCTGCCTGGAGAAGGGGGAATGGATCCAGAGAAGAGTGTTAGAGGCCTTGCTGCTCCTGGGCAGGAAATAATAGCAACAAGAACAAGAATCATGAGGACGTCCCTGGTGGTCCAATGGCTAAGAGTCTGAGCTCCCAATGCAGGGTGCCCAGGGTTTGATCCCTGGTCTGGGAACTAGATCCCACTTGCTGCAACTAAGACCTGATGCAGTCAAATAATTCATATATAAAAATAAGTATTAAAATAAACAGAGAAAAAAGCAGGAGTCATGAGTCATGTTTTCCAAGCACTTCCTGCGTGCCAGGCACTTTACTGACTTTATCTCCTTGGTCTCCACAACAACCCCAGGAGGCAGTTTAGCTCTTGTGTCCTTTTATCCTCTTGTGCCCACTTTACAGAAAGTGAGGCTCCAGGAGGTAAAATTGTTGCCCAAGGTCACATGTCACTTAGTGACAGAGCCTCAAGATACTGCTCTGTATCATTCCTTCTGCTCAGAGAGGGTCAGCACTTACTGGGACCCAGGGGCCTTTGGATCCAATCCACCCGTTGTCCAGAGGGACAGAGGGAAAGGGACTTGCCCAGAGTCCCAGAGCAAGTTGTCACTGCAGCTGGGTTGGGGATTTAAGTCTGATGCAGAGGGCATGTCTCCCCATTTAAGCCTGTCCCCGTGAAGATTTCCTGTGGCTGGGATGCTCAGGCGACAGGGGATGAAGGAGACCCACAGACCTCCCTGGGAAGAGGGCATGGACCCCACGCAGGCGTAGCGTGCACACACGTGCTCCGTAAAGGAGGCACACCAGGAGAATGCCACCTCTTGGCCAGGGAGTGGTGGCCCTGGCCTCCTGCTGGTTTCAGCATCTTCAATAATTCATCAGGGACAGAGCTGTGAGCACAGGATGGGGTGGGGAGTGGCACAGCCAGTGGTGCTGAAGTTAGGCCAGCACTGGAAAGGTGGAGACCGGAAGTCAGCATGCCTGGTCCTTAGCCTGAGCCCTCTCAGCTGCAGACCTGGGGCCATGCTGGCCTCCACCTTCCTGCCTCCACTCTCAGGTTTGGGGCACTGCCTATCTGCTCCAATCAGGACAATTTGCCTCTTGTTTTCCGCCTCCAGGATGGATACTCTGGGGGTAGGCACTGTTTCCCCCTTTAGACTTGAGGGCTCCCCAAGGCGGAGACTATATCTCTCTCATCAAATCAGGCTCCCAGGGCAGGAATTGAGTCTTCCCCATTAGACCAACCTTCACCTAAGGCAGAGATCGCGCTTCCCCCATCAGATTCCTCCCCGACCCCAGCCTCTGCCCCTGTGATCTGATGGTCCCAGCAGCTCTAGCTTTAGCTCCATCCTGAACCCCAGCCCCAGCCCCACCTCCCAGCAGTGAGTTATCCTGTCCCTTCCTGGCTTCTGCCCAAGGGCCGACCAGTTTTTTCCTTCTAGGTACCTGTTACCCATGGGAACGGCTCTCCCAAGTTGTCACTCTTCCTTCAGCTTGGCCCCTTAGCCAGGATGGTCAACAGAGCCACCACGCCTTGCTTTTCATGGGAACATCCAAATGCCCTTGGCTGGTTATGGTCATTTCCCACCATTCGCATCACTCAGGGGACCCTGATGACCATATACGGGCAGGGCTGGTGGGAGGAGGGTGCCTCAGAGACCACCTTTTTTGGGAGGAGGGTCTTCCAAACTCTACTTGGACACCTCCAGTCCATGGCATTCAGTGCCTCTGGAAGTAGGGAAGCTTTCTCTTATGGAGACAGCCTGGTTTTCTGGAGAAATTGTCCCCACCGGAAGCCAAAATCCATCTCTTTGTGATCACCCTGTGCGAACCTGGTGTTCCCTTCACGTCTGCCTACAAATTTGTGGCTTTTCCAAAGCTGGGGTGCTCCATTCAAGAATGGCATCTCACGGCCTACCGGGGGTCCCCCAATGCCCTCATCTGTAGCTCATTACGTGCCCAGGAGCATGTCCTCCCCCTCGCCCTTCAGCACTGTAAAGGGCAGCTGTGAAGGGCCAGGTGAGCAGATGGTCTCATTTGTATTCTGAGTGGCCAGGCTCTGCCATTGCTTTCTCCATGAGAACCCCATCCTCTCCCCCAATTCCATCTTTTGAAACTTCTCCCAGCAGCATCAATAATGGGAATCGATTCATCAATGAGCATCCTGGCCTTGAGACCCACAGTCTCTGTGGAGCTTTGCTGCATCCCTAAACCTAAGCACTCAGCTCCCAACCTGCTCCATCCCCCATGCCCCAGGCATTGCTTCTAAGTTGGCCACAATCCCAAGAGGCTAAGCCCCCCACTTCAACCCCAGGACAGCTTTGCTATGACTAAGCCAGGAGTGTAGCCTGGGGCTGGAGGAGGCCCTGGGGCAGGGAACCAGGAGCTGAGCTTCAGCTGCCTTATCAGTTACCATGCAAAGTCACACAGAGCGTGCGATGCCCTCAGACTGGAAACTGACCACTTTGTCCTGGTGGCTCAGACCGTAAAGCATCTGCCTACAATGCAGGAGACCCGGGTTCAATCCCTGGGTCAGGAAGATCTCCTGGAGAAGGAAATGGCAACCCACTCCAGTATTCTGGCCTGGAAAATCCCATGGACGGAGGAACCTGGAAGGCTACAGCCCATGGGATCACAGAGTCGAACACTACTGAGTGACTTCATTTTCACTTTCACTTCACATACTGACTTTTCAACATCTACTCTTCATTTTTAAATTTAATTTATTTTAGTTTTAGCTGCGCTAGGTCTTCGTTGCTGAGCTCGGGCTTTTTCTAGTTGCGGTGTGCAGGCTTCTCATCGCGGTGGCTTCTCATGTTGAGATGCATGGGCTCAGTAGTTGTGACACCTAGGCTTAGTTGCTCTGAGGTATATGAGATCTTTCAGGACCAGGGATCGAACTTGTGTCCCCTGCACTGGCAGGCAGATTCTTAACCACTGGAAGGTGAAGGTGAAGGTGAAGTTGAAGTTGCTCAGTCGTGTCCGACTCTTTGCGACCCCGTGGACTGTAACCTACTAGGCTTCTCCGTCCTTGGGATTCTCTAGGCAAGAATACTGGAGTGGATTGCCATTTCCTTCTCCAGGGGATCTTCCCAACCCAGGGATCAAACCCAGGTCTCCCGCATTGGAGGCAGATGCTTTAACCTCTGAGCCACCAGGGAAGACCACCAAGGAAATCCTAACATCTACCTCTTAACACTGACAATCAAGTGACAGTACTGACCCAGCAGTACTGACCACCTGTCAACCCAGCCCAGGCTCCCAGTACTGACTACCCAACCAACTGTCCAGTATCTGCCACTCCTATTGGCCTGACATCAATGTGCTTTGCTGTTCGGTTGCTCAGTTATGTCCAACTTTTTGCGATCCCATGGACTGCAGTGCCCCAGGCTTCCCTGTCCCTCACCATCTCCCAGAGCTTGCTCAAACTCAGGTCCATTGAGTCCATGATGCCATCCAACCATCTCATCCTCTGTCATCCCCTTCTCCTCCTACCTTCAATCTTTCCCTGCATCAGGGTCTTTCCTGTTTGCATTAGGTGGCCAAAATATTGGAGCTTCAGCTTTAGCATCAGTACTTCCAATGAATATTCAGAGTTGATTTCCTTTAGTATTGATTGGTTTTGTCACGTGAGTGTCTGTTCCTCGGTTCTTTGTCTCGTCACAACAAAGATTTGGAGCGACAGACATTAAAGCCCTTGGCACATCACCGCTCTTGGATTTTGGACAAACCATGTTATAGCTCTTAAGCAAATCAGTGTTACAGCTCTATTTTATTTAGAAGATAGCAGGAGAATTCATCCTCAAAGTGTGAGGGCATGCCAACTCAAAGATTTGAAGTGAAGAGAGTGGAGGGGTGCATGGGGAAGGGGGAGAGAGAAAGAGCGCACGCACGTGGGAGAGGAAGAGAGAGAGAGAGGGAGAGAGGGAGGGAGAGAGGGAGAGAGAGAGAGCAAGGCTTTGGCTCCTCCTTTTATATGTTTTTTCCTCCACCTGGGCCTGCCCTATGCAAATTGGGCTTAGCCAGGAGTGCTGTTTGTTCTACCTGAAGTCTTCACTCTGGTCCTTGGATCTTCTTTTGTTCTATTTTTGCGGGCTTTTCCCTTCCTTGTCTTTTAGCCACCGCCATTTTGGACTCCTTTTCTCTATTCTATCTACCTAACAGTTTGATCTCCTTGCAGTCCAAGGGACTCCCAAGAGTCTTCTCCAGCACCACAGTTTAAAGGCATCAATTCTTCAGCGCTCAGCCATTTTTATTGTCCAGCTCTCACATCCGTACATGACTACTGGAAAAACCATAGCTTCGACTATTCAGACCTTAGTAGGCAAAGTAATGTCTCTGCATTTTAATAAGCTATCTAGGTTTGTCATAGCTTTACTTCCAAGGAGCAAGTGTCTTTTGATTTCATGGCTACAGTCACCATCTGCAGTGATTTTGGAGCCCAAGAAAATAAAGTTTATCACTGTTTTAAATTTTTTCCCCATCTACTTGCCGTGAAGTAATGGGACCAGATGCCATGATCTTAGTTTTCTGAATGTTGAGTTTAAGCCAGGCTTTTCACTCTCCTCTTTCACCTTCATCAAGAGGCTCTTTACTTCCTTTTTGCTTTCTGCCATAAAGGTAGTGTTATCTGCATATCTGAGATTACTGATGTCTCTCCCAGCAATCTTGATTCCAGCTTGTGTTTCCTCCAGCCCGGCATTTTGCATGATGTATTCTGCATATAAGTTAAATCAGCAGACTAATACATTCTTTTAACACTGGCCACACATCACCAACGTGTGTACCTCAACATCCAGGAATGACCTCTGTACAGATCTCTCAAACTAACACCCTAGGTTGACCCCTCTTCACTGTTGTAAGTGGGGACCTAACAAGGTCCCCTCTCCCATCACTGACTACTTGCTGTTGCTTTCTGCTGGACTCTGTGCTTTTGCAGCTCTTCAGATGTCTGCTGGTCACAGTTAGACTGCCCTAACCCTGACCAGCACTAATCTGAACTTCCACCAGCTCCTGGGACCCATCCGGTCAGCCTGCAGTGGTGCCTTTGGATCTCTTGTCCTGCTTCTCTCCATCTGACCAGCCCAACAACTCGTCCAAGCCAGCACTGCAGAGCATGATTGGGAAGGGTTTTTCTCACTGTCCTTGAGCTGTCCTCAGAGAAGTCTGGCTGCTGCTTGTTGGACACCTCCATCACCCTCCCAACTCCCAAGTTAGGATGTTAGTTGCTAGAAGTGACCATCTATGGCAGGTCATGGCTTGAGGCTGGGCGGAAAAGTCCCAAGATTGCTTCCCTGGGAACCTCCCTGGTGGTCCAGTGACTAAGACTCTGCCCTCCCAATGCAGGGTCCCAGGTTCAATCCCTAGTCGGGGAGCTAGATTCCACATACAACAACCAAAGATCATGACTGCCAGAATGAAAATCGGAGATCCCCTGTGCTGAAACAAACCCAACACAGCCAAGTAAAAAATAAACAATAAATAAACACATACTCAGAAAAAAAGATTGCCACCCTTGATGCGATCTGTAGGTGGAAGGGGGCACCTTCCATACCCACTTCCTCCCAACCCAGACTCCAAGGAGAATGAGTCAGGGGAGGCTCTGAGAAGGGGTGGAGGATAGAAGAAGAGGGGGCCTGTAAGGGCAGAGGATGGGCGCTGACCTGGGAAAGGGGAGGGGAAGCAAGGAGCTAAGAAACGGCGAGGACAGGAAGGAAGATGAGAGGGGGCAGTGGGCACAGCTGTCAGCACATGGCCTGTGTGCTGCCCAGCCCCTGCCGTCTGTCCTGCTGCCCTTACTTAATGGAAGGCTCCATGGAGACTCCAGCAGGCCACTGCGTGTGATCCCCCTTCATCAAATCCTCAGAATCAAGGCCATTAATTAATTGAGGGAGCAGCTGCTCTGGGGCCAAGTGACAGGAAATCACTCTGTCCCTGGAAGCTCTGGCCCAGCCCTGGCCTCAGGGTTGGGCAGCTGTCTGTCCATCCTCATCCTCTTCAGGGACCATTCAGGGACCTGCGTGAGCCAACTGCTGCTAAGTTGCTTCAGTTGTGTTTGACTCTGTGCAACCCCATAGATGGCCTCCTACCAGGCTCCTCTGTCCCTGGGATTCTCCAGGCAAGAACACTGGAGTGGGTTGCCATTTCCTTCTCCAATGCATGAAAGAGAAAAGTGAAAGTGAAGTCGCTCAGTCATGTCCAACTCTTCGTGATCCCATGGACTGCAGTCTACCAGGCTCCTCCATCCATGGGATTTTCTAGGCAAGAGTACTGGAGTTGGGTAAGCCAACTGCAATCCTTGCCTATTGCGGTCCTTGGTACCAGGGCCCAGGAGAATCCATATCCCAGATGGGAAACCAGAACCTGGATTTGCTTCTGATAAGCTGGTGTATCCACGGTGAAGTCACATCCTTCAGCTTCTTTCTTTCTTTCTTTAAAATTTTTTAAAATTTATTTATGGCTGTTTTGGGTCTTCATTGCTGCCCGCCGTCTTCCTCTAGTCCATGGCAAGCAGGGACTACTCTCTAGGTGTGATGAGCAGGCTACTCACTGTAGCGGCTTCTGTGGTTGCAGAGTACGGGACTGTAAGTGAGTGCTTAGCAGTCGTGGCGCGCGGGCTCGGTTGCTCCTCAGTATGGGGGATCTGCCCAGACCAGTGATCGAACCCGTGTCCCCTACGTTGGCAGGCAGGGTTCTTAACCACTGAACCAACAGGGAAGTCCATGTCCTTCAGTTTCCCCATCATTCCAATGAGGAGGCTCAGTTCCTCCCTCGAGGAACTTTGCTGCCCCAGGTCCCCCGAGGGGTGATGTCCGGGCTCCTCTCTTCCCTTCCTGGGCATGGCCCCAAGGCTGAGCCTGGTAAAGTCTCCTGTATTCTGGACCCTTTTTCTGCTCTCTAGCCCCATCTTGGGGACCCAAGGAGAGTCACTGTCTGCCCAGGTGGTTGGAGGGGTGGGGATGGAGGGGATCGGGAGTTGGCTTGAAAGGAGGGTGGGCTCTCAGGGGTGGAAAGCTGCCCAGGATCTGCTGGCTTGGAACAGAGGGCAAATCAGGGAAAACATGGGGGTCTTTTTGAGGTGAAGGAATTGGAACTAGAGGAAAAGGAAGACCGAGCAGGAGTGATGATACCTGTCACCCCAGACGGTGGGGCAGAAACTCCTAGGGTGATGCCAGGACTGCTTCCATCACTAGCACTTTCTGAGCAGATTTAGCTGCTAAGTCGTGTCTGACTCTTGTGACTCCAGGGACTGTAGCCTGCCAGGCTTCTCTGTTTGTGGAATTTTCCAAACAAGAATACTGGACTGGGTTGCTATTTCCTTCTCCAGGGGATCTTCCTGACCCAGGGATCGAACATGCATCTCCTGCATTGACAGGTGGAGTCTCTACTGCTAGCAGGGAAGGGGGCCAGCAGGGAAGCCCCGCTCCTGGGGTGCCTTCTAGCTCCATGACTCTCTGAGGCCTAAGACTGACCACAGAGCAAACACCTGCTGTACTGTCTGCTGTGGGGGTGAGGAGGATGAGATGGTTAAAACGTGGCCCCTGGGAACTCCCCGGTGGTCCAGAAGTTAGGACTTTGTGCTTTCACTGCTGAGGGGCCAGCTTCGATTGACCCTGGTCGGCAAACTGAGATCCCACAAACCCCTCAGCATAGTCAAAAAAAAAAAAAGATGTTGGCCCCTGATGGCCAGATCCCTGCTTTTCCACACTCTTGACGAAGAAACCACAGGAGTGCAGCCTTCTATGGACCTCTGTGTGTGAACATTCACACTCACACACACTCAAGGGAGATGGCAGGAGTGAAGTGTGGGTCCTGTGTGAGTCCGACCACAGGAGGTCAAGAGAAGAAGGAGGTTGCCAACAGCCAGGAGGTATCAGCTGGAGGCAAGAGTTAGTTGAGTCTGGGTCTTCAGGACTGCAAAAGACATGGATTCCTGGAGAGTTGATGGAAAAGACCCTCCAAGAAGAGGAAACAGCCTTGCAGACAAGGAGGGGAAGCTGGGAAAACCTGGGGGGGGACATGGAACCAGTTCTAAGAAGCCTAGTGTGCAGGTGAAACTGAAGGAACTGGGTAGGGGACCTCCTGAGTACTCTTTCACGGCATGAACGTTATTTTCTTTCTTCTGGCTGCGGCATGCAGCCTGCAGCCCAACCAAGGATAGAACCCCAGCCACAGCAGTGAAAGCTCGGAATCCTAGTCACTAGGCCTCCAGGAAAGTCTCTGAACACTACTTCCTAATCCCCAAATCAGAGCATTGGTGTGATTGGCTGAGTGTGCTTCAGGGCCTGATGGGGCCAGATGTCTGAAATATGGGTCATCTTGGAAAAGCAGGCACTTTTGGCTGTGGAATGTTTATTTCTCGTGTCTTTTTCCACTCTGCCCTGTGGAAGGTCACACCAGTTAGATTCTGGGGCCTGTCTTCCAGGAAACCTCATCCCCATGGGCAGACAGAAGTGGGAGTGTGACTCTCCCAGGCACACAGTCAAGGCCCTGGTACCTTTGAGACTCAGGAGCCTGCCTCCTGGCTTTACCAGCCTGCCTTCAGCTGAGCTGCCCTTTCCACTTCTCTAGTTAAAACCCAATCCCGTTCCTGCTGGTCCCAGGGCTCCCCCCCAACAGGACAGAAATCAATGGCAATTTGCTGCTATTTGTAGATCTCCTTTCTCTGCCGGTCCTCGACCCCAGCCAGTCCTGACCAGGTTCGGCCCTGCCTCCCTCTTCAGTCAGATGAACTGGCAATGCGCCCAGCCATGTGCGACTTGGCACCTGGTACCTGGGGGTGGGGATGGGGTAGAAGTGGGAATGGATCACAGTCTGGAGGCCGCTGTGGCGGGCAGAGCAGATTCTCTCCCTGCGTAAACTCCTGAGAATCCAGAGGAAATAAGGACGCAGCAAAGGACTGACTGGCCCAGGAATCTGTTGTTGTTGTTTTAATTTTGCTTATCTGGCTGTGTCGGGTCTTAGTTGTGACAAGCGGGATCTTTAGTGATCTTCATGTGAACTCTTAGCTGCAGATTGTGGAATCTAGTTCCCTGACCAGGGATCAAACCTGGGCCCTCTGCATTGGGAGCACGGAGTCTTAGCCACTGGATCCTGGGATTCGTATTTTTAAACTGATCTTATTTATTTGTATTTGACTTGCTGGGTCTTCATTGCTGTGCAGACTTTTCTCTAGAGAGCAGGGGCTACTCTCTGGTTGCGGCGTGCGGGCTTCTCACTGTGGCAGCTTCTCTTGCTGTGGAGCTCCAGCTCTAGGGCGCTTGGGCTTCAGGAGCTGTGCCATGTGGGCTCAGCAGTTACGGCTCATGGGCTCTAGAACACAGGCCCAATGGTTGTGGCAATTGGCTTAGTTGCTCTGTGGCAGGTGGGATCTTCCCAGATCAGGGATCAAACCCGTGTCTTCTGAACGGGCAGGCAGACTCTTCACCACTGAGCCACCAGGAAAGCCCTGGAATCTGTATTTTTAAACTGCCCCCCGAGGGATTCAGATGGAGCTGGTACAGGTATTGCTGGGAAATTAACAGCATTGGCCTTTGTCAGCCTCCTTTCTACCCGCTAGCTGTGTGGTCTCACTGACCTTCTCGATGTCTCAGCCTCCGCATCTGTAAAATGAGGGCAACAGTAGCTCCAGCCTCCGAGGCTTATCCAGAGGATTACAGGGAAAATGCAGGCACAGGGCTTAATTCAAAGCCTAGTACTTAATAGGCATTCAATAAATGATTGATGACCATAGCAAGCAAGTCTGAGGGCTCTGAGCACCAGTACACTGGCCTTCTTTGGGGGTCCCTGAGTCGGTAAGCCTGGTACCTGCCCCAGAGCAGAGTGCCCATGCCCCCTCCCACTACACTGAAGGCTCATTACCAGTCCCTGGGTGGTGGATGGGAGAGGGAATATACAGGGGTGGACTGGACCTCTTGGTATGGAAGGAAAAAAACTTTGTTTCCCTGAGTGTTTCCAGTCCACCCATCAGGATGTTACTTTAGGAAGCTACAGAGATGCTTCCTTTTGGATGGGTCAAGGAAGGGGCCCAAGGGGAAAGGAGAGACTTCCAGGTGGTCAGTTCCCAAGGTTACATAGAAAGTCATAAGGCACCTGGGGGAGTGGTGGGAGGGGGAGGGACAGTAAGGCCAGTGAAAGCTGGATGCTTCCTTTTTGTGGGGGCAGGCAATCAATTGTAGAACCAGGGCCCTTCTCTTGCTCAAAGGGGCCTGAGGTGACCACTGCATGCTGCGTGCTAAGTCACATCAGTTGTGTCCGATTCTTTGCAACCCCATGGACTATAGCCTGCCAGGCTCCTCTGTCCATGGGATTCTCCAGGCAAGAATACCAGTCTTCCAGGTGGTCAGTTCCCAAGGTTACACAGAAAGTCATAAGGCACCTGGGGGGGTGGTGGGAGGGGGAGGGACAGTAAGGCCAGTGAAAGCTGGATGCTTCCTTTTTGTGGGGGCAGGCAATCAATTGTAGAACCAGGGCCCTTCTCTTGCTCAAAGGGGCCTGAGGTGACCACTGCATGCTGCGTGCTAAGTCACATCAGTTGTGTCCGATTCTTTGCAACCCCATGGACTATAGCCTGCCAGGCTCCTCTGTCCATGGGATTCTCCAGGCAAGAATACCAGAGCGGGTTGCCATTTTCTCCTCCAGGGGATCTTCCTGACTCAGGGATGGAACCCGTGTCACTTGCATCTCCTGCATTGGCAGGTGGGTTCTTTACCACTAGTGCCACTGGGAAGCCCAAGCAGCCTGCTACTGAACCGCTATGGCCTCGAGAGACACAGGGTATAACAGTTATAGGTGTGGATTTTAGTTCAGCTTACCTGGGTTTCTTTTTTCAACTTTATTGAAGCATCATTTACATACGATAAAATGTACACATTTGAAGTGTTCAATCTGATGTTCCGACAAATTTATGTGCACCATACCGTCAGGATTTAGCTGTCTATATCTTGATTCTGCTATTTCTATGTGTGCAGTCTTGAGCAAGGAGCAATCTTTTCTGACTCTCAGTTTCAACATCAGTAAAATGGGGATAATAGGAGTAGAGTACAGAAGTGTGGAACTGGCATCATCAGTTCAATGGGCATGAACTTGAGCAAAACCCAGGAGATGCTGAAGGACAGGGAGTTCGTGGGGTTGAAACAAGTCAGACGTGACTGAGTGATGGAACAGTAGCAGCCTCACAAGTGTGTGACATGTAACTGAGTTCTGGTGTGTGCGGTGCTGGAACCCAGAGGAGGTCCTGATGCTCCTTCTGCTACTGTCCTCAGGCGGTCGATGGCCACTCCTTCACCCTCATGGATCTGGCCCTGATAGCGTCATCTCTTTTCTGTCCATCTGACTCCTGAGGACCCCAAGGCAGGGGTGGGATGAGTGGGCATGAACTTGAGCAAAACCCAGGAGATGCTGAAGGACAGGGAGTTCGTGGGGTTGAAACAAGTCCGACATGACTGAGTGATGGAACAGTAGCGACATCACAAGTGTGTGACATGTAACTGAGTTCTGGTGTGTGCGGTGCTGGAACCCAGAGGAGGTCCTGATGCTCCTTCTGCTACTGTCCTCAGGCGGTCGATGGCCACTCCTTCACCCTCATGGATCTGGCCCTGATAGCGTCATCTCTTTTCTGTCCATCTGACTCCTGAGGACCCCAAGGCAGGGGTGGGATGAGGGCAGGATGACTTGTGTCATCATCCCACGTGAAGCTGGGCCTTCATCCATCCTGGTTGTTGGCTAGATACAAGATTTGGGGTCCACAAGGTTCAGAGCCCAGGGGTCCACCATCTTGGAACTTCAGAGAGCGGGAAAATGTCTGAGAACCCACAACTCCTACCCATAATTGTTCATGCACACCCACAACTCCTTAGTCACCAAATCTACACCCACCCGGGCATGCCACTCCCTCGAACTCCACCTGGCACCTGCACAGACTCACCCACAGTAGGAGGGAAGGCAGTGACCGCCTCCTCCCAGCTCCCCTTGCCAGTGTGCGGGAAAATGTCTGAGAACCCACAACTCCTACCCATAATTGTTCATGCACACCCACAACTCCTTAGTCACCAAATCTACACCCACCCGGGCATGCCACTCCCTCGAACTCCACCTGGCACCTGCACAGACTCACCCACAGTAGGAGGGAAGGCAGTGACCGCCTCCTCCCAGCTCCCCTTGCCAGTGATCTGGAGTGGCGGGCTTACTGGCCAGATCATCTATAATTCAGAGGTTTGGCTCAAAATAGTTCAATTCAGGTTCAGCCTCTTGGATAGGAGAGGAGGAGTAGCAAGAGTTAAGAAAGGAGTGGAGACAATGACCCCGAGGAAGAGTCTGGAGTCTGCCTCCCACCCTGGGCAGAGCCTCCTGGAGAGAGCAGGGAGCATCAAGGGCTGCCTGTAAGTTTCCCTTCCCAAGGTGAGGGGCCCTTCTTCTCCCTTCCCCTGTCACATCCCCAAATCCTCCAACCTGGGGAGACAAGTTCCCCTAAGGGCCAGCAGAGAGCTTCACTGTCCACATCAGGGCATTCATACCTGCTGGGCCCTGGAGTCTCCAGCTGTGTGTCTCCAGCTCCCTGACACTGGACCCAGGGTGACAGGGACACTTCTTAGTTCTCAGGCATCTTTGTCCCAGGCCTCCTGTCTGACCGCACCAATCAATCAGTTGATAAGTCCACAAATATTTACTGAGGCCTCGAGTGGGCAAGGCTGGGCCCTAGGACATCAGAGGGCACACAGGCTCTGCAGAGAGGCTCACAACTTGCTGAGGAGGCAGGACATTCACAGAAAGAACAAGGCCAGGGCAGGGAGGGACA
>SJXQ01002661.1:639467-658484 GCA_006408695.1 Aepyceros melampus
GACTGCTGTGAATTAAGCTGCTACAAACATGGGTGGACAAGTCTGTGTGTGCAGGTGTTTCTTGGGCGTGTGGAATGACTGGGTCCTATGGTAATTGTATGTCTGACTTTTAAAGAAACTGATCAACTTTTCTAGAGTGGTTGTACCATTGAACACTTCTATTCTTGGCCTAGGAGAGTTCCAGTTGTTCTACAACCTCACCAACACTTAGCATGGTTAGTCTTCTAATGGGTGTGTGGTGGTAGTTGTGGTTTTAATGTGCATTTCCATGATAATGAGTGATATCAAATATCTCTTTTGTGTGCATATTGGCCATTCTGTATCTTCTTTGGGCCATTTAAAAATTAGATTGTTTGTGGGGAATTCCCTGGCAGTTCCGTGGTCAAGCTTTGGTGCGTTCACTCATGCAGCCTGGGTTCCATCCCTGGTCGGGGAACTAAGATCCTGCAAGCTACTTGATGTGATCAAAAAGAAAAAAAAAGTAGATTGTATTCTTGTCACTGAGTTGTGAACTTTCTTTGGCTATACATGTATTGTCACATGTACATGTATTTTTTTCGTACCTTTGTCATATATAGTATTGTAAATATTTCCTCCTCAGCTGTGGCTTGCCTTATTATTTTCTTAGCTGTCTATATCTTGATTCTGCTATTTCTATGTGTGCAGTCTTGAGCAAGGAGCAATCTTTTCTGACTCTCAGTTTCGACATCAGTAAAATGGGGATAATAGGAGTAGAATACAGAAGTGTGGAACTGGCATCACCGATTCAACGGGCATGAACTTGAGCAAAACCCAGGAGATGCTGAAGGACAGGGAGTTCGTGGGGTTGAAACAAGTCCGACATGACTGAGTGATGGAACAGTAGCGACATCACAAGTGTGTGACATGTAACTGAGTTCTGGTGTGTGCGGTGCTGGAACCCAGAGGAGGTCCTGATGCTCCTTCTGCTACTGTCCTCAGGCGGTCGATGGCCACTCCTTCACCCTCATGGATCTGGCCCTGATAGCGTCATCTCTTTTCTGTCCATCTGACTCCTGAGGACCCCAAGGCAGGGGTGGGATGAGGGCAGGATGACTTGTGTCATCATCCCACATGAAGCTGGGCCTTCATCCATCCTGGTTGTTGGCTAGATACAAGATTTGGGGTCCACAAGGTTCAGAGCCCAGGGGTCCACCATCTTGGAACTTCAGAGAGTGGGAAAATGTCTGAGAATCCACAACTCATACCCATAATTGTTCATGCACACCCACAACTCCTTAGTCAACAAATCTACACCCACCCAGGCATGCCACTCCCTCGAACTCCACCTGGCACCTGCACAGACTCACCCACAGTAGGAGGGAAGGCAGCGACCACCTCCTCCCAGCTCCCCTTGCCAGTAATCTGGAGTGGCGGGCTTACTGGCCAGATCATCTATNAGAGCTCCTCTAGGCAAAGTGGAACTTTGAGACATCGCCGAAAAGATGGTGAAGAAATAAGGCCTCAAGCACTCAAGAGCCATCTGTCTCAAGAGGATGAAGCCAGGTGGACTTCTGGCGGGAGGGGGTCTGAACTGGTCTGGCCGTGGGGAGGCTGGCGGTCTTTCTGAAGGACCACACAGCTGAGATGCACAGGGAGGAGAGGCAGAGAGAGAAAGAAGGGAACCGGCACGCTCATGTTCACATTTGTGTCTCACAACACTCCTTGGACAAGTGGGCTTAGCGTTCTGCGGCCCCCATTTTCCTTGGGACACAATGCTCCCATGGCGCCGTGAGACTCTTACGGGGCTTTGCAATGGATTTGCTGTGTTTTTTCCCAGAGGAAAGTCAGCGTGTGCGCTCTGGCCCTGGGTTCCAGAGGGCTCCCTCCCTCCTCTCCACCCCGGTCTCCATCCATCTCTTGGGGCCTCTGGCTTGGTCTCTCCATCACTCTCTGCCCCTACGTCTCTGAGTCTCACTGATTTTGTCTTTCCTCTCATTTCACCCTCCCTCCCTCATGCCGAGTCTCTTCCATCTTTCTACCTCTCCTCTGCTCTGGGAGGGGGGGGGCGCCAAACTCGGCACTCTTGTTCTGGGACTGACACAGCTAGGGAGTGGGGAGCAGGGGGGCCTGCCTCTGAAGGGCCCACCCCACGACCAGCCCTATCGATTAGGGGTTTCTTCAGAGGAGGGGAGACATCAATGACTCCGCGACAAGCCTCGCTAGCGCTGCTAATATTAGCCCGGGAAGGCAGCTCACTGATGGATTAGGAGAAATTAAAATTCAAATTCTGTAATTTGAATTGGAGGCCGCTGCTTGCTGACAGCTCATACTTCCCCAGAAATTAATGAGTGAAGGAGGGATGGCAGCGCCGGTTTTCCTCTTTGACAATATAATTTTCCCCTGTGATCTGCGCCTTTGAAACTCCATTCCTGAGCAGGAGGGTGGGGACCTGTTTGTCTCAGATCTCATTCCTTCAGCCTCCTGGATCCCAGAAGCTCCCGGGAGCCAGGTTCCTGATTTTCAACAGAGCGCTGGGCTTCTGCCTACTGATGCTCTTGTGAGGCCAGCCCCGGGGACCCCAGAAAGACAGGTTGAGGGGCACAGGCAGACCTTGCTTCCCGTCCCTCATAGCTTTGCATGACCCTGGAAGGGTTTGAACCTGTTTTTCAGCTCAGGACCCTAATCTGTAAAACGGAGATCATAAAATTCACCCCCTCCCCTGGGGCAGGGAGTTGTGAGGCACAAAATGCGAACATGAACATGATGCTTACCTTCTTTCTCTCCCTGCCCCTTCTCCCAGTGCGTCTCAGCTGGGAGGTCCCTCAGAAAGCCCGCCAACCTCCCCATGGCCAAACCAGGCCCAGACACACTTCCTACAGGAAGTCCACCTGGCTTCATTGTATTGAGACTGATGGCTCCTGGGTACTTGAGCCCTTTTTATCCCTACCATCTTTTCTGTGAAGTCTCAAAGCTCCAGATTATTCTGGGAAGGGATGTCCTGTCTCTCAGAAGCCTGTCAGCTTCTCCCAGGAGGAACTGGTCCCACACCTAATAACCAGTAGGTGATTAATAACTGGTGAATGAATTTAATGGAGAGTTTCTCTACCCTCTGCACCTGCCTCACCATTCCTCCGCCTGTGCCCACCAAATGCCCGGAGAATGCTTATTGATGACTGGCGGGTGTTGGGGTCCACCATGGCCTGGCCAGTCCTCACTGCTTCCCAGGTGCCCACGTCTTGGGGGTGACGTGCAGAGGGGCACATTCACTCCTGCTGTGAGTAGCTCCCCAGAGCACAGTCCCAGAATGGCAGCTTGGAAGCTGTTTAAGTGCCAACCTGTTGTTTGTTAAGGCAACGGGTAAAAGTTCCTCCTTGAGACACACGGAGATGGAGTCAAAGGCGGACCTTCAGACTTCCCTGCTGGTCCAGTGGCTGAGAATTCACCTGCCAGGCTTCCCTGGTGGCTCACTAATAAAGAACCTGCCTACCAATGCAGGAGAATGGGTTTCATCCCTGGTCTGGGAAGATCCCACGTACCACAGGGCAACAAAGCCCATGCACCACGACTACTGAGCCAGCGCTCTAGAGCCCGTGAGCCGCAACTGCTGAGCCCACGTGCCGCAACTGCTGAAGCCCACGTGCCGCAACTGCTGAAGCCCACGTGCCGCAACTGCTGAGCCCACAAGCCCTGGAGCCTGCGCTCCACAAGAGCAGCCACCACAACCAGAAGCCTGCACGCCAAAACTAGAGCGCGGCCGCTGCTCAACGCAGCCAGAGAAAGCCTGCACACAGCAAAAGACCTAGCACAGCCAAAAGCAAATAATAAATAGATAATCTTTTTAACATGGTGGACCTTCCCATGTCTCTCCTCCAGACCCTTCAACTGTGGACACATCCGCCCTTGCCCCCCTGCTCCAACCCCAGGCTCCATCTCTCTACCTGGCAACTGGCTGAGCTCCAGCCCAGGGATGGGGAAGGGACCCTATAGCTGCTGGGGAAGAAGGGCTCTGCAAGGCTTAGAGGAGTCCACAGGTCCCCTTGGAATTGGCCACCGAGAATCTAGGGTAGGACTTCCCCAGCCTCATGGATGGCACACAGAGAATTAGTTGAAAAGGCTTCCCAGGTGGCGCTAGTGGTAAAGAACCCACTTGCCAATGCTGGTAGATCTGAGATGCCGGTTCAATCCCTAGATCAGGAAGATCCTCCGGAGAAGGGCATAGCAGCCCATTCCAGTACTTCTGCTTGCAGAATCTCATGGACAAAGGAGCCTGGTGGGCTACTGTCCATGGGGTTGCAAAGAGTTGGACATAACTGAAGTGACTAGCACAGCACACAACTTCAAGCTTCAGAGCTGGGAGGGACCTTTGGGGTCACCTGGGACCAACTGTCTCTTTGACAAGCTGGGGAAATTGAGGCTCAGAAAGATTATCCCGTAGTAAAATCTCAACTATTTAATAGGTGGAAAATCGGCCGAGTGATCCCTGGAGCAGATAATCCCAAATCCCACTAGAAGGCTCTGCAGGCTTCTGAAGAATCAGGTGTTCTTTCCAACTCTGCTTCCTCAGGGCTAGTACTGGAGCAAAAGTTTATCCCCAGGTGGGCTGGAGCTGGAGGCGGAGAAAGAAGGTTGGCCGAAAAGCAGTTTTCTAAGAGACTCAGGGGGTGCTTTGGGCAGGAAATGGGGATGTGGGATCCTGTTTGCTCCCTCCAACATGCTTGCCTGGGAAGCCCCCCACCAGCATCATGGCCTCTTCCCGCTGAGGCTAACCCAGGATGTAGGGTGAGCATCAGGGAGAGGGTGGGGGTCTGGGCAGTGGCTGAGAAGCTTCTATGGCCACTCAAGGCTCAGGGGCAGGTGGGCTTGCTGCCTGACACCCCCAGTCTGCCGCTGTGTCCTCGCCTGCCCGCACATAGCTCCTCCGGTGCCCAAATTGCCTTTTCCCAGAACCAGTTAAAACAGTATTTGGAGCAAGGTTGAAATAGTCACATAATCATTTTCTCCAGTAAAGTTACAGGCTGGAGCCTGATTTGAAAGGTTAGCTGGTAACTGAACCTGAGGATCGGCAATAGCAGAGGGTGTGGGGCCAGTGGAGGGGAGGGGGCACTCTTCCTGGGGATCAAAGGCTCCTGATGGCGACTGCCCCTCCCACCGCAGCAGCCGGGGTGTCCCAAACCCCGCTCCTGTTGTCCCCTGCCATCGCACTCACTTCCTCTGGCTACCGATGTCTTCTGAGGCCCCAGGGCTCCCAGCCCACAAAAGAGGACAGCAGGTCTAGAGGCCACGTCATTAGACTTTCTCAACTCACAGGCCTAACTGGGGAGGCCACGTGGCCAAAATCTACCAGTGGTTAAGCAAAGCTAGGACTCCCACCAGGTCTTACTCTCCAGCCAGAGCTCTCTCTCCCTGCTAGGTCTCCTGTCTCCCCTGAAGGAGCCTCAGTACCCCAGAGCGACATCCTCCCCACCCTCTCCTGCCCTGCCCACCCCATCTCTCCTGGGCCAGTCCCGCCATATTCTCCCTGCAGAGGGAAGGGGAGGGGCTTACCCCTTGGCTCCGCAGTCCAGTGGACCATGCACACGGTAGGTTGCCTGCTCACTCACAGCTAGAGCTCCCACACTGGTCGCTTGCTCTGTCCTTCCTCCCAGCCCTAGAATGGGGACCAGAATACCTCCCACTTGTGGTGATTCATTCATTTTCTTCTTTCCTTCCTTCTGCGCAAGCTCATTATGTCTTTGTTGGGTGTAAAGCCCTGAGCAGGAGGCAGGGATGAGCAGCGATGGAGAGGGTGGTGCTGCCCTCATGGCCCAACGGCAAGTATGACCGACTTAACATCAGTGACATGATAGGAGGCCCTTCCCTACAGCTGGGGAGGCAAGGGACTTCCTGGCTGAAGGGACCTCTAAGCGGAGGACTCAAAGCTCCAAGAGGAAGTGTTTTCTCAAGACGAATTCAAAGGCTGAGAAGCAAGGAAGAAAACCCAGTTGTCATCTAGGTAGGGCAAGCTGAAGTCTTCGTTTCCTCATTTCTAGAAATGAGTCCTGGCTCTGCCTCTCAAGATTCTGGAGAATATGGATACGGATGTACTTTATGAGACAGAAGATTCCATTCCACTGATTATCGTTGTTAATGGAGGGCATTTGTTCCCGAACCCAGACAAGAGGATAGAGTCTGGAGGAGAGGTGGATCAGTGGTCAGGGTTGGTGGCGGAGGCTGGCAGTGTGGGGAACTGGAATTCTGCGGAGCCCTGTGGTTATTTGGGATTGAGAGCCAGCAACCAGGTCCAGGGGAAGTACCTGGACCACATGCGTGGCTAGGAAGGCGTTCTGTGGGTGGGAGAAACCTCAGAATTGGCTCTGCTGGGAAGGCAAGCCTGGCTCCTATGGTCAGGTCTAGCTTCCACACAGCCTGCTGGGTCTCGACAGGCGAAGGCCTGGGAGTCAGAGTGAGACTCTGAGGGGGTCTAGTCCCCTTCCTGCACCTCTCAGCCAATCAATACCTCCTGCCCGCTGCCCCCACCTTCAGCAGGTGGATGCTAGCTGTATCATTCTGGAACTGACCACCTGGCCCAGAGAGCCCCCAGGACATCCCTCACCCACCAGGGCTCTGGAGGAGCCCTAGCCCTGGGCAAGGTTTGTGCTTCCCTTACCAGGGGCACCAAACACTGAGCTTCCTGCCCCCTGGGCCCTTGTACGCCCCTGCCCGTGGCCCTGGTGCCTTTCCTGGCACCACTGGCCTCCTGGTCAGCAGCTGCAGGGGTGAGTCACAGCGTTCATTAGAGCTTAATTAATCAATTGAGTTAATCAGACAGCTGAGATGTGCTGTGGTTGCAGATGGGAGCAGGAGGAGGAAGGAGCCAGAGCATGAAGGGCCGGGTCAGGTGAGCTGGGCTGGTAGGGCCAGGGTTGGCAGTGGACGGAGCCTGGCAAGGGAGGAGGGCGATGGCCACATCTGCACCTGAGGTCCCAGGGAAGGAGGATGAATGGGCTCAGGATGGGCAGCTCTGAAAGCTGCTCTTTGCTGGGTGCCAGAGATTGTGCGTGGGGAAGGAAAAAGCAAGACTCTTCCATCCCCACTTCCTCTCTCATTTTGTATCTTGTCACGTGTGTCTCTGAGAGCTATTTGAAATCCTTATTTGATGGAATGGGGAGAGGAAAGAAAGGAAAAAAAAGAAAAAACAGAAATGGTAGGTCCTCCCATTCTCAGTCTGATGGGGGAGGCCAGATGTCTACCAGGAACACAGATGAGATCCAGACTCAGAGACAGAGAGACACATGTCTCTCCCATCGAGCCACTCAGGCTCTTGACATCTGGACCTGGGGGGATGGGGAGGGACCAGACAGATCAGAGCCAAGGGTGGGCGGGAGTCCAGGAGGAGTCTTAGGAGGAGGGAGCACTTGAGCGGGGTATACATCGTGATTTGCAAAATGTAGCTTCATCTGTTTTTCTCTCTCTCACCCGACCTTGGTATTACCTTGGGGGCTTCGGGGAGGTGAGTGGGAAGGGAAGTGTGATGGTGGGAGATGGATTCAGAGAGGATTCACAGACACCACCCTGTGGGCCTCACCCCCCAGGGGCTTACAGTTTTCACTGGGTGACAAGCTAAGTGCCGTCTGGCGACCCAGAGTCTGAGGTTGTGAGAGATGAGGGTCCAGGGCCTGGGACACGCAAAGGACCATGGGAGATGGACTAGAGGAACGCAGACACTCTAATGAGGCTGAGGAAGTCTTCATGGAGGAGGTGGCAATGTGAGCCAGGTCCTGCAGGCCTTGAGATTCCAGTTAAGTGGGAGGGGGGGGGTGGAAAGGAAGGATGTCCCAGGAGGAGAAATGGCCGGGGCAGAGACAGGGAGTGTCAATCGTATATGGCAGGTTACTTGGAGCCACAAGCTGGGCTGGAAACAGATTCCTCTTTGTGGCAGGAAGAGAGTTCGAGATGGTAGAGGGTCTCTTTGAATGCCAAAGCCAGGAGTCCACAGTTGAATTTGGTAGGCACTGGCGTCATTGCCAGTCTCTAACTGGGAAGAATGGGCTAATAGCAGTTGGGTTGTTTTTTTTTTTTTTTTTTGCCACACTGCATAGATAGCATGCAGGATCTTAGTTCCCTGACCAGGGATAGAACCCACACCCCCGGCATTGACAGCGCAGAGTCCCAAGCACTGGACCACCAGAGAAGTCACTATAGCACTTTTGGAGAGAGGATGTCCATGGAGGCAGAACTGCGCAGGATGGAGCCAAGGTGGAGGAGACCTGAATCAAGAGGGAGTGTGTGTGTATGTGGGTATATGTGTGTACATGTACGTGTGTGTGTATATATAGTTGTGTGTGTGCTTAGTCAGTCATGTCTGACTCTTTGCAACCCCATGGACTGTAGCCCACCAGGCTCCTCTGTCCATGGGGATTCTCCAAGCCAAATACTGGAGTGGGTTGCCATGCCCTCCTCCAGGAGATCTTCCCAACCCAGGGATCGAACCCAGGTCTCTTGCATTGCTGGTGGATTCTTTACCATCTGAGCCACCAGGGAAGCCTGTACATGTGGTTATGCATATACATATTTGTGTGTCTATGTGAGTGTATGTGTGTATTTGTGAGTGTATTGTGTATTTGTGAGTACATGTGTGAGTGTATGTGTGTATTTGTGAGTGTGTGTGTCTAGAGCAGTGGTTCTTCTTTCAGGGGTCACAGATGCCTCTAAGGCTTGACAAAAACTTAGACCCTTAACTTAGAAAAAAGCACAGACTCAAAGTTTTGCCTTCAGTGATGGGGACAGGAGAAGTGTCCATGCATCTCCTGAAGCTCGTTTGTTGGACCTCCTAGGATTCAGATCTCCTGAAATCCCAGCTCTCCTGTTTGGTTGCAGAGTCTGCAAAAGCTGTCACTGAAGGCTCTCTGTAGCACTTGGTCCCAGGGAGCCTGGCGCCTCTCCCCACATCCCTCCCCTGGCAGGACCATTCTGCAGCCAGGACTTCAGGAATCGGTGGGTAATAGGGGCTGGGGCCACTTGGGCACAGGCTCTGGTAAGAGCTCCAGGCTGCCAGGCCCCCTTCCCCGGCTCCCAGCATCAACAGACCCAGGAAGGCTGCCTCCCTGCCAGCGCTCAAGTTGCCCTGAAACATTCCTGTTCATTCCTTTCCACAAATCCTAGTGCTAAAAGCAGCCGAGAAGCAAGACCCAGGTGTTCTGGCCCCAAAGCAGGGAGCTCCCAGCTAAGCTGTTTCTGGGTTTGCTGGGTGACTCCTGGGGAATCACACCTTTTCTGGGCCTCCATCCTGGCCATCTTCCTGCAGCAGAAGTTGGCCTCCCCCAGGAGTTAGGGTGGGCCTTGCGGACGCTGCGAACATGCCCAGCAAAAGCCACTCGGGGTAGGGTAGCCTTGGAAGGGACTCCCCTGTCCTCCGGCCTCACATTCTCTTTCCCACACCCCATGCTCACAGCTCGGAAGCATTGTATAAGAAACCTTTCCACCCCTGCTGAAATGGCGTTGATCAAGACCATCCCTTTGCCTTCGATCTCACAGCCAGGAAGCAGAAGCACCAGGATTGAAGAGTTTCCAAGTCCAGCTGGCAGGTTCTTCTCTCCACCCCAGGCTGCTTCAAGGGCCGGGGGTTGGGGGGATGTGGCCAGACAGGGAGCTCAGTGTCCACCCCAGCCCCAGGTCCTATCCAGGTCTGGGGATCTGCAGTGGGCTTACTGAGGGGAGGACCACTGCTGTCACTCCACCTCCCCCAGGAAGCCTCCTGTGGGGGCCCATTTGCAGCCACAAAATTGCCTTTCTAAAAAGGGGTGCTCTACCTTGCACTTCACAGGGGCCTCTCCCCACTGTTAAGGCAACAGAAGCCCCTTGCCTGTGAGTTTTTTGTTCTGGATCTATACTGGTCCAATATGTTGCCAGTGAAGGACAGAGAAGCCTGGCATGCTGCAATCTGTGCGTGCGTGCCAATTCACTTCCATTGTGTCTGACTCTTTGCGACAAGCCCTTCAGGCTCCTCTGTCCATGGGATTCTCCAGGCAAGAATACTGGAGTGAGTTGCTGTCCCCTCCTCCAGGGGATCTTCCCAACCTAGGGATTGAACCTGTGTCTCTGATGTTTACCTGTATTGGCAGGCGGGTTCTTTACCACTAGTGCCACCTAAGAAGTCCAGAAAGAAGTCGCTCAGTCGTGTCTGACTCTTTTCAACCCTATGGACTGTAGCCCACCAGGCTCCTCCATCCATGGAATTTCCCAGGCAAGAATACTGGAGTGGGTTGCCATTTTCTTCTCCAGGGGATCTTCCCAACCCAGGGATCAAACTCAGGTCTCCTGCATTGCAGGCAGACTCTTTACCCTCTGAGCCACCAGGGAATCCCAAGAAGCCCATAGAGGTCACAAAGAGTTGGACACGACTTAGCGACTAAACAATATGTGGCCACCTGCCACCTGTGGCCACTGAGCACTTGTAATGTAACTAGCATCACTTTTGAAACAATAATGTTTTAGATAGACTGGATTGAATTTTTAAAATGTGGTTTAAATTAATTTCACCCATTTCTTTTTACTTTAAAAAATATTTATTTTTTGGCTGCATCAGGTCTTGCACTATGAGGAATCCTTTACTTGCTCCATGGCAAGTGGAATCTTAGTTCCCTGACCAGGGACCAAACCCCTGCATTGCAAGGCAGATTCTTAACCATGGGACCACCAGGGATGTCCATCTTTGTATTCTTTTAATTCAGCTACTAGAATCTTGCCAATCATGTACTTGCCTTATATTTCTATTGCACAGAGTTGCTCTAGGTAGTAATAACTCCTTACCACTTCAGGGTTTTGTATAATCCCATTAAAAATTCTGTGAAATGAGAAAAGCAGAGCCTATTTGCCTTATTTTACTGATAAGACAGGTGGGTCTCTGTGAGGTCAAATGACTTAGTCAAGGTCATATAGCCAAGAGGAGGTGGAGGCCAGAAACAAAGGGCTGGAGGCCAGGTTTTCCTGTCTGTAGAACAGAGACCCACTTTCCAAGACAATCCAGATTGGACTCATTGGAAAAGACTCTGATGCTGGGAAAGACTGAAGGCAGGAGAAGGGGGACGACAAAGGTTGAGATGGTTGGATGGCATCACCGACTCAATGGACATGAGTTTGAGCAAACTCCAGGAGATGATGAAGGGCAGGGAAGCCTAGTGTGCTGCAGTCCATGGGGTTGCAAAGAGTCGGACAGGACTGAGCAACTGAACAACAACTAGAGAGATGCCTTTTTCTCTCTGTGTTGGTGCTGACCACTCCTGGGCCACTCACTCCCCGCAGCCCCCACTGAAGCCACTCTCCCCCTCCATGCTCTGGAAGGCTCCTGCTAGAAATATCCCCAAGAACCCCATTAAGACTAATGCCTCTTGGCCCTCCGTCGAAGCCAGAGTCTGATCTCGTGTTAGACTCCATGGCCTGTGATTCCCCCATCAAAGCTGGTGCCTTTGCCGTGTCATTAACGGGCTGACTCCTTTGACCTGCTGCCACTCACAAAAGTGCCCCAGGGTGAGAGAAGCAATGGCCACGCCCCCTGGGATGCACCCACTGTCCGTTCCCCTCGCCCTCCCCACCTGGCTTCCACCCCTTTTGCCTCCTCCTTGGAGATAAGCATATTCAATGAGGCTAGGGGACTGTTTCTTTAATTTCCCTCCCTGTCCGTCCTGGAACGTGATAAAAATACCCAGCATTGATCTTTTTTTCTTCTTCTGCCGGGGATAATGTTTACCCAGGTGTCAATCAGGAGAAGAATTTGGCTTCCTAATTTCTCTTCTCCTCCCTGGGGGCCATGCGTCTCCCCGCCTCACATGGACACTGAGCTGGAATCAAGGTTACTAATAATCCCCCAGCACACACAGACACTGAGAGCACATATATTAAAGTCACATATTGATTTATATTTTCGGGTCCCTCTGCCTTGCTGCCCAGCCTCAGCCTTTCTCTCTGCCAAGGAGAAAAAAGAATTACACAGCTATATTTATCGCCAAGATGTTTAGTGTAAAGAGCATTGTGTCCAAAGGTAATTCCCACCCCACACCCTCTTCGGAGGTATTTTTTTTTAAATAGTGTGGCATCGCCTCTCCGTGAGCATTTATCTTTTGTTGTTCGTTCTTCAACTTTTCCCTGAAGGAAGCAGTGAGACATTTAAGGTAGACCATCAGATGGACTTCCTGACTTGACAAATGGTGGTGGCCATCCCCAAAGAGGCTGGTGGGGTTTTTGCCAGCGGAGATAATCTTGTTGCAGGTGTGGGAAAGGGGTGGGTAGGAGGTGTGTGGTGTGTGGGGCAATGGATTCAGAAGCTTTTAGAGGTTGCCCACCAGTCCAAAAGCCACCTTGTAATTAATGGCTCACCATCTGTGGTCCCATTTCACAGTTGGGAAAATCGAAAAGTTGAGGAGTGAGTCTACTTACCATGGGAGCTTTAGCCTTGACTTCCATCAGGACTTGATAGGAGAAAATTTTCCTCCAGGCATGGGTGACTCCTGCCCTTCAGTGGGCATAGGTCTCTGGCTGAGGGGAGGTAGAGGTGGGAAGGAGGGACAGACAGCTCGGAGATTCTTTCTTTAAGGTGAGATGGGTGAAGGAAGGGCTCTCAGAGCAAGAAACCTGGCACCCACCGCCTCCCTCCACACCTCTGCTTCCACTCAGAGCACCTGTCACTTTGTTTGACAGGGCAGCCACTTAAAAATGCCAAACCATTTAACTCCAGTTCCCTCAAGGAAGCTCTTGGAATGGAAGTGAGGCTGAGCATGGGAACTCGCATAGACTCAACACCATTCCCTCCAAGTCCATCTGGGAGTTTCCTTGTCTCTCCCAGATATCATTGCCTTTATTCTTCACAAAGGCTCTGGGAGGGAGAGGGTGTCAACCCCATTTTACACATGGGAAAATTGAGGTTAAATAACTGGCACAGGGTCACACAGCAGGAAAAAGGCAAAGCTCAACTGCAGCCCAGTTTTCCAGTTCCTCCGTAAGGGCTCATCCCCATGCCCCCACCATGGGCAGGGCCTCCTGGTACTCAGTTTTTGGTGCCCTTCCTTCAGATCCTTCCAGCCTCCTTCTGAAACCATTTACCTCAGATTTGGACTCTAACCCACAGGGCTAGGACTCGAACTCCCAGCCAAAACCCACAGTAATGAAGTGCAGTTTCTTGATATCTCATTGCAGAAAGAATTCAGTGAGAGACAAAGGGATAGGTAAGAAGTGGATTGATTCACAGAGCAGCACATTCCATAGACAGAGGGCCATCACAGAGGGCAAGTGCAGCCCTGTGAAATATGGCGTGGTTAGCTTTTATGGGCTAGATTACTTCATAGGCTATTTGAGGAAAGGATGGAGATTTCCAGGAACTGGGCCACTGCCCAATTTTTGGTCTTTTGATGGTGCCTTGGAACTGTCATGGTGCCTCTGGGTGTGTCATTTAGCTTGCTGATTGAGGATCAAAGGCTAGTTGAAAGCTTGTCTGCCATCTTGGACCCATTTAATTCTAATCAGTTTATGGTGTGTCCTTGGGCTATGTTATTCTTTCAAAAGTTGTGCCCTGCCCCTTTCCCTCCTGTTACATAAGATTGTAGCCTAATAATAATCTGTCATAAGGATGGCCCACAGTTTACCAAGCCAAGCCACTCATTGAACACCTAGGTTGTTGACACATTATGGATAATTCTGCAGTTAATATTCTTATTCAAATTTTCATGCTTTTCACTTGTTTCTGACTACTTTCTGAGCATTTTTTGGAAGCAAAATCACTGGTCAAATGCCATGAATGTTTCTCAGGCAGAGTTCTGTTTCAGAATGTGACTGTCAATTTGCTGGTAGTACGTATGTTAGAATATATTAAATCATGCTATCTCCTTCCTACTTGCTTATTTCTGTTCTTGGAAATCAAAAGGAAACCTTAGAACAAGGATCAAAGCAAACTTTGAGGGAAAAAAGCACACAGGTTTTCTGTTGTTGATTTTTTTTTAACACCTTCATGAACAACAGGTATGGATTGGTGGTCACCTTCTATTTANCTGATGCACCCGGGCTGTTGGTGAACGCTTTCCCTGATGGAGCCTGCCCCCACATGCCCCGGCCTGCCCGGCTTCTGCCAGGGACTCTAGGGGGCTAGCCGCCCCCTGCTCTCCCTTGGGTATTCTCCAGTAGTTTGGTTGAAGTGCTTACAAACCCAAGGTCCCTCATTTCATTCTAGAAGAATGTTCACCCCCTAGCAGAGCTGAGAAGTAGAGGCACGATGTGCCAGCCCAGAGCTGGGTAAGGTCCCTCTGCAGTGTTAGCCCCCCACAACAACTCTGCAAGGTGAAGGTTGAGCCCCCTATTACAGGTGGTGAAACTGAGGTTCAAGGAGCATAAGGAACATCTCCTGAGTCACTCAGAGGATAAGAGGACTTACTAAGGTTGGGTCAATCCATGTGACCCAAAGTCCTTGCCTTGGACCTCCCTCTATCTCACTCTTCCCTCCCGGGCTGTTCCCATCTAATCTGACAGGTCGGGTGAGGGGTGGAGGGCAGACAGCACAGGGCGCGGCGGGAATCAGCAACGAGGACCCTCCCGGGGAACTTTTCCCATTGAAAATCTGTTCCCCTCGCGGTCACGGGTGATGTATGGCTGGAGCTGATGAGAAACGTGCAGCGGGATGGAGGCGGGCGGCGCGGGCCGCCCGGGCGGGGGCAGCCTGGCATTGAGATTCCGCGGGGCGCTGGGGGCGGCGCAGGCCTTGACACGGGCCGGGTAATTGATCTGGAGGTGCCAATTTGCAGCAACTAAATATTTGGTTTCTGCCTCTGCCCGCTCTGCACTCTGCTCAAACAAACTTCAATTAAAAGCGAAAAGCGAGGGGTGGAGGGGCGGTGCGCCCGGGTCCCCGCGGCCCGATCGATGGCGCGGAGCCTGTGGGCAGCGGAGCGCTGCGCGCCCGGGCCGGGGGCACCGAGGGCGAGGGCGGGAGGGAGGACGGGAGGGGCGCCTCTTCCGGATCGCCGAGCACTGGGCCCTGGGCCCGCGAAAGGCAGCGCCCGAGGGATGGCCCGCGAAAGGCGACTCTTCCAGGTCCGAGCCGCGGCTTGATCTCAATCTCTCAGAGCCGAGGGCGCCTGCTTTGTACAAAGAAGCCAGCCCCGACACCCCCATTCCGGACGTCCTAGCCTGTGGCTCGGGCAGGGATCCTGGGGTAGGAGTGGCCCCAGGGCCCTGACCCTCCCTCTCGATATACCCACCACTTTGAAGCCGGCCTTGCCAGTCAACTGCATTCATTCGGCGTTTCACCTGAGCACAGCTGCGTGCCTGGTGCACGGGGCGCAGAGATCTGTCTTCTTTCCGGGGTGTCTGCCTGGCTGTGTACCCTTGGGATGACCAAGAGGGTATGCGGTGGAGGAGAGGGAGCGGGAGGGGGTGAATCTAACCCAGGCCCCACCTTTGAAGGAGAGAGCTTAGAACGGGGAGAAGGAGCAGAAAGATGCTGAGGAATCAGGGAGGGGGCTTCCGGGAGGTGGCTACAGCCTGGAGCAGGGGAAGGGATCACCAGGTCACCCCTAACTCATTTTGAGGTTCAAGACAAACAGAGCAACAGTAGTCAGTCACTGGGTGGAGTTAGTCCCTGGAGAAATTCCTGTAAGTCAAGGATCTTTCACTACTTTGGGATAGAGCCCCAGCACCGCTCAAGGGAGCTAATCATTGGTGCTGGGAATCAGGGGGACCTCAGGGTCTGCTGGGTGGCTAGGCCAGGAGGTAGTTAAGGCAGTTCTGGGAAAGATGTGATGAGGGATGCAGATGGGAGTTGAGGGGGACGAATGCATCTGGCTCATTAAGGGAGGTAGGGATAGATTCAGATGGATGGAGAGAGGGGGAGGGGGGCCCTTTGAGAGGAGTGAAAGTTTCTTGAAGGCCAGGCAGAGGTGCTGGGAAGGTAAATGGGGAAGACTTTGTCCCCCTCCCATGTTTCTGTGTCCCACCTTCTGGAGTCTTGAAGGATGCTTCCAGACTTATCCCTCACCAAGTGAGATTGTTGCTGGACCACTCAGCTGCAGGCTGCAGCACCTTTCCTCCCTGCCTCCTCTTTACACCCCTTCTCCTTGTCTCCCCAGGATCCCTTGGGGGGATCTGGACCCCTTGGTCCATGGCTGGATGTGAAGCACAGGTCCTGCCCATGTGGGCCCCACTTCTGGGTATTGAGATGATCCTTCAGAGTTCTCCTGGGCCAGGGAGGCCTGGATACCCACCTCATTCCCAAACACTGGACTCTGGAGGAGACTGATCTCAATATCTGCCCTTCTGCCCCCTTCTACTCCAATCAGACACCTTTCCTCCTGGTGCTCATCTTTGTGGCTTGGGGAATGAGAGCTCTGATGAGGAAGAACCCCTGCTGGCCCACCCCCCACAGCCCCAGAAGCCTCCCTATCCACCCCAGCTCTCCTACCCCAGTCCCTCCCTGGGGACTGCATGCCCCACCTGAAGCCAAAGCCCCTTTCCAGCCTGCAGGCTGGGTGCCTGCTCCCTCACATCCCTTCCCTTCCTCCCTCCCTCCCTCTCCCTGGGCGCTGAGCTGTGGAGCAGAATGATTTCCTGTAATTGGCCAGCAATCCGGCTGCCCGACTTGTTCTATCGACATGCTGGTTAGCTGGAAATTGTATTGGAATCTGAGTGATGGGGAGGGGATGGTGGGGAGCAAAGGGACGAGGCTCTTTGGGCCCCAGCTGGGTGCAGCCTCAGTTCTGCCAGTGGGATGGAGGAGCTACCAGCCAAGTCTCCCCTTTCCAGGAAGGAGCCAGCGAGCCGGCCTACAGTGCCTCAGCACCTCCTGGGTTTTCCTCTTTCTCACCCGCCGTCTCTGGAGTCTCTCCTGTCCACCTCATGTGGCCTTGGGTCATCGCTGCCACCCAGCTCCCTCTCCTGTTTCTAGGACACGTTCCTCTTGATCTGGAGTGCCTTTGTCACAGCTGCCGTGGCTGAGCCCCTCCCATCCAATTTGTAGCCCTGGTGGCTCCTTAATGGAGGATCCTAAACCTTCCCCTCCCCTCCCTTCACCCTCTCCAAGGACAGAGAGACTGAACATCTGAAGAAGAGTTGACGATAACTATCTAAAGACCCGAGGCGTCATTAACCGAGGCACTGCAGGTAGTGGGAGGGGCAGTGAACTAGGGGTCCAGAGCGTGGGATTATGGCTGTTGGTTGGGGCTCAACCTCTGAGCCTCAAATTCTAGCTCTGCCTCCTGCACTCTGAGTTGGGAGATTTCAGGAGACAGGTGCGGGAGGTGCTTTGGACAATAAGGCTCTGCTAAGCATCCTAGGGCCGGCCTGGGCGATGGTTTTAGGGGCCTGCCTGTCCCCTTCATCCCGCGCCTGGAGGCCGATACGCCTGCAGCCCTCGCCGGTGTCTTTACTGCTCCGCGCCGGGGTGGTGAGGCCGCAAGTGGGTTAAAGGAGAGCAGCAGGGTCCGAGCGTGCGGCTGGAGGGTGGGAGACCGGTCACCCTGGCACAGGGGTGGAATGGGGACACGTCCCTCCGCCCCGCGGGGCCCGGGTCCCGCAGCTCCAGCAAAGAGGACGCGGCGAGCCGCACGGCTTGTTAATTAGCGCCCCGGGCCCAGCCGCGCGCCCTCGCCTCCGTCGCTGCCGGGGGAATCTGACGCCGGCCGCGGCCCCGGAGGAGACGGGAACGCCACCGGGAAAAAGTTACTGATCGCTTGGCGAGCGGTCGCCGAAGCCCGACCCCAATCCGGGCGGGTGCTGCCATCTGCCGGCCGGAGCGGAGGATGCCGCCGGGTCGCGGGAGCAGGGCTTGCGGGGGCGGGCGACAAGCGCTTGCTTTATCCAACGGGCTCCGGAGCGACCTAGAAACGCAGTGATGCCCCAGAGGAAGTAGTATTCCTGTAAGGCCGCCTTGGGCAACCAAGCCTGGGAAGAGGGGGCCGGGATGGCGTTTTCTCCACACCTTCCTGACTGGCCATCCTCTGACATTCTTGCATCCAATTCGGTATAGTGGGGCAGGGAAGAAAATACCTCGAGCTTTACTGTTTGCAAAGGGTTTCCGTGGCCTCCATTAGATTCTCTGATATAAACTTCGTGAAGACAGGTCACACAGGTAGGAGACAGAGCCTAATGGGCCAGAGGAATCCCAGGTCTGCTCCCTCCCGGCAGGCCCCGGGTCACAGCGGGCAGACTTCTGAACCTTTGCTCTGACTCAAACCGGATCCCCCTGGGCAGGGAATCAGAATAATCACTGTTACCTCCAGGTGTCACAGTGAGTGGTGTCAGCAAGTCACAGGTCCTCACGAGGAGCCATCTTCTCCATGACTGGGGTAATGGTGCTGGGAGAGGCCCATACCCTTCCCTCCTTTCCCCCCTTTCCGGGTCTCAAACCGCAGAAGCAGCCACCCTTTGCCGTTTTCATCCAGCCCTGGACCCACTCTGCAGCCTCCTTGATCAGCCTCGGCCCCTCCTGGGTCTGCAGTGAGTTAATGAGCTGGTCTCTAAAGTATGAGCAGCTCGGGGAAAGGGGGTGCTGAATATGGCCACCACAGCAGTCGCATCTGTCACACTCATTTCTGGCTTTAATAGGCTGCTGGCCACAGGATCAACACATCAGCAGGTCTGCTGGCTCTGGCAAGAGGAAGCTGATGTCCACGCTGGTCTAATTGGGTTGGGGAAGGAAGATGGAATACGTGGATGTGAGGCTGCCCCAGCACCTCCACTCCCCTCACACAGGTACATTAGGACCTGGCCGAATCCTCCTGGATAGGCGACTGTACCTTCTAGGGCTGGGGGAGTGAGGGGCCCAGGTCTTAGTGTGGGAGGGGGCCACGCAGCCCAAATGGTATGAGCGGAGTCTGGGAACCTCAGTTGGTCAGTGATGCTGGGGGTACAGTGGCAGCATGGGGCATTTCAGATCAACACACTTTATTCAGCACCAGCAGCCACTCAGGCTCTGCACCAGGAACAGAGATGAATAAGACACAGTTCCTGCCCGCAAAGGGCTTACAGTCTAGGAGAGACCAACGAGCTTTTGGTTGATTGTTATACTGTGGATTCAGGTAAAACATGGTAATGGTGGCAGGG
>SJXQ01002661.1:660071-706539 GCA_006408695.1 Aepyceros melampus
GAGCACCCTAGCACCGCTGTGGGCTACCTAAGCCCCTTAGTATAAATGAGGAGGGGAAAGAGGGGCAGCAGCTGTTTTCTGCCATCTGGGGTCTCTCTGCTTGGCTACCAGGCCCGAGGTTCCTTGATTTTAAGATGGGAAGATTTGGTCACCTGGAATCAGCGACATCCTGCATCCCTGGATGGATGACCTTTACTGAAAGGCCTGGGTCTGCAAGCTAAATGCTTCCTGCAGTTCCCCTGGGGACCAGGGCCTGCGGCATAAAAATCAGCTTCCTGACCTTCCATAAAGAGCCCTCTCCTTGTCTCCCCACACCCACCCCAGCACATTCAGAGCACAAGGACTGTGCTGAGACGGTGGCCACCGGGCTGGAGGCATGGAAGAAGCGAGATGCCCCAGCGTGCTTCCAACAGGAGCAAGGACTTGAGAACCGGATCCCCTTGGCCCTTAATACAGGACTGAGCATGCACAGTAGGCCAAGCAGCACCCAGTCTCCCAGCTCCAGAGGGAAAACAAAGAACGCCTCTCTTGCCTGCTCTGATGTTACTGCCTGGTCCTTCCTCAGCAAGCTCCCTGTCCTGCTTTGGCTACACAGGCACCGTCCAGCTGTCCTCTGGAGCAGGGCCTCTAGCAGCCCCCTAGCTCTCTGACTGCCTAAGCCCCTAGATGGGAACAAGGGAGTAAAAGGCTGCAGCAGCTGTTTTCTGCTGTCTGGGGGTCTCTGCTTTGCCACTAGGCCAGAGTTTTTCCAGTTATAAGATGGGAAGATCTGATGACTACAGTTTAGTCCCTTTAGTCTACCTGTGGCCTAGACCTGAGGACCTCCTGGGATGTCAAGACAGAAAGGACAGATATAACCTGAACACTAGCCAATTCCAAAGCCACTGAGGACCGAATGTGGCAGAAAGTCATTTCTGGCGGACCAATCAAGGAAGACCTTGTATAAAGATGGCATTTGTACTGGCCTTGAAAAGTTGGTAGGACTTCTGACTTCCTTTGTTAGGAGGATAGCATGCTGTCAAGGTCATGGGGCCAGTTCCCACGTGGCTGAGAACAAGGACTATATGCAATCCTTGTCAGGGACTCTGCAGATCTGTGGCTGGGAAAGTCTGGCTGAGAGAATGGAGACGGCTTGGGGACATCAGTGAGCTCTCATCCTTCAAGGGTGAGGCTGAGACCAGTGGCCCTCCCGGGATGTGAAGGCAGAACTCGCCGACAGCCCTTCCTGGAGCTCAGCAAGAGTCCCATGTGGTTAGTTTAAGGACTGATGTGTTTGGGGTAAGGGAACTTTTGCCCAAATATTTACCCCACAATTGGCAAGCTCCTCAAAAAAGTGAATAATCACGTTTTGGTATAATCACACTTTGGTAAATCCCCCATATTAGCTCAAATGCCCAGGGGTAGTTTGCCAGTTAAAGGAGTCCACGTGGGGACGGACTTATTTTTGTTGAGTGTAGATCCCTTTTATGAAAGACAAATAATCCTTTATTTATCTCCTGGGTATCTCTCAAGAGTTATACAACCACATGTGATAACAGTGGGGGATGTATGGTACCCGGGACGCTGGGAAGGCTCTGGCCAGTGAGTGGGGCTGGAGGATCTCCTGGGAAGCTGGCAAATCCACAAAGCCCCATCTATCTGCCAGGAGCCACAGTTGTCTCTGCTCTTGGCAAAAGGAAAGCATAGGAGGAGGAAGGTGGAAACGTAGGCCTGAGTCACCTGGTGACTGCAGATGCAACCAGGTCCTAATTTGTTTACTCAGGACAAAGAATCTGCCTGCAAAGCAGGAGACCTGGGTTCAATCCCTGAGTCGGGAAGATCCCCTGGAGGAGGGAATGGCAACCCACTCCAGTATTCTTGCCTGTAAAATTCCATGGACAGAGGAGCCTGGCAGGTACAGTACATGGAGTCACAAAGAGTCAAACATGACTGAGCGACTGACACTTTCACTTAAACATTATACTCTGAGGTGTTTTTTTTTTTTTTTTTCCGATCCCTTGGTACAAAGTTTGGAATTATATTAAAACTCCAAGGCGAAGAGAATTCTGTCTTCATGCAGTCTGCTTGGCCTCAGTTGACAGTCTTTCCCAAACAGGGAACAAAGAACCCAGAGAGGGTACAGGTTTACACAGGTAGACACAGGCCAGTGGGGGAGAGAAGAGGAGGCCTGAGTCCCTGCTCCAGGCTCAGCAAATTCAGGCTGCCTTTAAATGACAGCCCAGGGCTAGGAGCTGGGAGGGCAGGGTGATGCTGGGGCCGCTGAGCACTCCAGGCCCTGCCTCTGGTGTTCCAGGAGCCTCCCCTGCATTAGTCTCTTGAGAGCCACCCTGTGCCCAAAATACCTGCAGAGCCAAGGGCCCACCTCTGTGTCTGTGGTATCTGTGGGTGGCATCCCGGAAGTTTCTGGAAGGCAGAGACACCTGAAGCCTCATCTACACTCACACCCCACTGGGACTATGACTCATTTTCTCTGACAGTTTGATCCTCTTGTTTGCCAAACCTGGATGCCGGTCTGCTCCATGTCCTGAGGGATTCTGAGAACAAAGCACCTTTTTTAGCTGAGTTCTGACAGCTCCCTCTCTGCAACTTTCAGTTCATACATATCGCCAGTGGGTGACCCTAGACAAATTCTGTAACTCCTGCCTTGAGTTTCCTATACCCCAGGAATATCAACTCCTGTCCTGACTACCTTATGTTGAGAGGTAAATTGATGTGGGAGCTATTTGGAAAGTTGAGAAGCATTACAGGAGGGAAAAGGAAACCACTGAATAAGAACATGGTTCCCCCAGGGCAGGGCCCAGCATCTGGGCTGAAATGCCTCCAAAAGCCAGCAGGGGGAGCCCTTCCCAAGCACTAGAGAGACACCTGGGGGCCATCACTTCCCACATCCACCCCCAGGCATATCTGGGCCTGGCTCTATAGAGGTCAGTTTCTACAGGCTCTGGGCAGTGCTACCCAAACCCCTTGGGGCCTCCTGGTCACCATGTAGGGAAAGGGTAAAATGCGATGGGCCATTTCACAGGTACGCGCCTTACCCTGGGGGTGCGCCTTTCTAGCCTCAGTCGGGCCAGGCCGTGCCACACACTCACCAGTATACCACCACTGTGTGCTTCATGTATTTGAGCAGCTTCTTGGTCTCAAAAAGCAGGGGGATGTCCAGAATCACGTAGCGGTATCCTGGGGAGAGGCCAGGAAATGCACAAACTCAATTCTGTAAGCACACACAGGACTACATGCTCCGTGTGGGAATGAGCCAAAACCATTGTCCCCCACCACCAGGAGCTCCCCAGCAGAGCAGGGAGACCTTCTAAGGAAAGGCATAACCTGAATGCTGCTGCTAAGTCGCTTCAGTCGTGTCCAACTCTGCGCGACCCCATAGACGGCAGCCCACCAGGCTCCCCCATCCCTGGGATTCTCCAGGCAAGAACACTGGAGTGGGTTCCATTTCCTTCTCCAATAACCTGAATGCTAGCTGCTTCCAATGCCACCCAGGACAAAATGTTGCAGAAAGTCATTTTGGGGTGGATGATCCAGGAGAACCTTATAGAAGGGATGGCATTTGTAGTGGCTTTGAAAAGCAGGTAGGACCTCTGAGACTTGAAAATGAGGTGGGCGGAGGTGAGGGTTCCAGGAATGGGGGTGGCTCTGGCTAAAGTAGAGGCCTGGAGCAGAGTGAGGCGAAGCTGACAAAGTGGTCACAGAAGACTGAGTTCCCCTGATCTGAAACCCAAAGAGCTGCCATTTCTGAAGGGAGATGACACAGCTGAATTATAGGAGACTGGAGAGAGTTTCTGGGAGTAGCTGGGTCCTTTCTGTCCTATTTCACCCACCTTTCCTCAAAAAAAAGAGGAAAAAGGGCTTCCCTGGTGGCTCAGTGGTAAAGAAACTGCCTGCCAATGCAGGGGACATGGGTTTGACTCCTGGTCCCGGAAGATCCCACATGCCGAGGGGCAACTAGGCCAGTATGCTACGACTACTGACCGCATGCTCTGGAGCCTAAGAGCTGCAACTACTGAAGCCTGTGCACCCTAGAGGCTGTGCTCTGCAACTAGAGAAGCCACCACAGTGGGAAGCCTGAACACCACAAGTGGAGAGTAACCCCCACTTGCCACAACTAGATAAAGCCCAGCGCAAGCAGCAACCAAGACCCAGCACAGCCAAAAATAAATTAATTAAAAAAAAAAAAAGAGGTTCTCCCCCAAGGAGCCAGGTCCAAGCCTGGCTACCTGCTGAAGAGTCCTGCAAGGCTATCTACAGATTCTCCCCAAAAAACTCATACGTGGGCAGCGGGCCCCAAAGGAAAAAGGCTGCTTCGTGGCATCAGAGGTAGAGCTCCAGCCAGGGAGTACCTGTACTGGTCTGGAGGTGGTGGGGTGGTTATGTCTAATACTACAGAACCAACTCCTGCGGGGTAAAAGACGCTGTCTAGCCCACCTATTGCGTCGGCCAAAAGGTTCATTCGATTTTCCTGCAACATCCTATGAAAAAGCCTGAATGAACTTTCTGGCCAACTCAAAACAAGCCAAGGCCAGTCAAGGGGGCGGCACCTTCACCCACTGTAAGCGGGCACGTCCCTGAGCTACTCACCCAGAGACACTTTGGACTCCTAGTTCTTGACACCAGTGGCCACTGCATAAGTGTCAACAAGCTGGTACGGGTCCAGGAGCAATGAGAAAGGGCTGGGCGCTGGCTCTGGCCCAGAGGCGCCTGCCTGGCTTGGACGATGCCCCACTGTGAACACTTCCAACCACACGTGGTACCATCCCAGGGGCATCACAGGGGAGCTGCGCTCCAGGTGGTACAGGGGACATGGTGACCCAAGCCTCAGGGTTTCCTGTTCCTCGGGGCTCGATGCTCAGGAAGCCCAACAGACACCTTCAGGTGAAGCCAGGGTTGAGGAACGGGCTCTGGGACGCGCCTTGGTGTGCAGCCCCCGCTGTCTCCCTTCGGCTCCATTACCAAGCCTCGCCTATGTCGGTGGGTGAAAGGATGACCCACCTCACAGGAAGATGGTAAGGACTACGAGAGCAAAAGTTTGTAAACCACTCAGCTCCCCCTCACCCGCCCCTCGCTTGAGGCTCCACAGATGATAGTTGCTATTACTACATTACCAGTGTTCCTGGAGGAAGGAGGCCAGCAGCGCGGGCTCCCCACTCCTCCCCAGCCCAGAGCAGGAGCCGAGTCCAGATCCTCCCCGGGCCTTTTATCTCCCTTTTCTGCTCCACTCCCATCCCCTTCTCTCCCGTCACTGTCCTTTCTCCTCGGCCCCTCTTGGGAGCTGGCGGCCAGCTCTTTGGTTCGCTGGCAAAGGGCTATTCAGCTGTCACATCGCTCCTGCTTGATAAGCTCTGCAAACCATCCTGACTCTATTAAGACATCCGTCTGCCTACGCGGAGACCTCCCAACAGCTGGTGATCTTATCTGACGTTTGATTATACCAACTCTGACAGTTGTATTTGTTATACTCATCAGGGGAAAACTGGGATGAGGAAGCCACAGCTGTCGTCCCCATTTTTCACCTTATCAAGCTGAAAAGAGCTTTCTGGCTTTTATTTAAGTGGTGGTGGTTGGGGAGAGGGGAGGCTGGGTAGATGACACAGCGGGAGAACTTTGGAGCAGGTGACATTATCTAATGTGTAATTTCATGAGGGGAGAGCTGCTGCCGCCCTGAAGCCCTGCAGACGTACGTACTCACGCCTGGCCTGGGAGAGATCTTGAAAGGGCAGGAATGAAAGGCAGAAGGCCCCACTCCTGGTTGAGGGACAGGGGCGGGTTCAGGGGAGGACAGAAGGGGTCCTGGCACAGACACAAGAGGCAGGACAAAGGCAGCAAGAGTCCAGAGACTCTCCTTGAGGGAGGCGGTGGGGAAAGAGGCCTGTGACAAGGAGGTGGGGAGCAAAAGCTGGTCTGGCAGGGAGGACATCCAGACCAGCTTCTGCCTGGCCAGGGCTCAGGGGCAGGGAAAGGAGTATAAATGTCAAGGCTGTCTGTCAATTCATCCCTTTCCTTCTGCAGGGAGGTACTGGCAGGGTGGTAGGGTCGGAGGGGGGAAGGTCCCCACTCTGTACATGAGAACCTGATGCATGAGAGAATTTGGCCATGATCACAGTGCGAAAGCCTGGAAAAAAACACAAAGGCTCGTCATAGCCTCCAGGAAGCAAAGTCTCAGCCTCGTGACTGGTGACTGACGGCCGACAAGCAGGCAGGCCTTCAACTCAGAGCCTGGGCTGGAGGCTCCAAGTCCCAGAGGCTGGCAGGCAGCTCTGCAGGGCCCTGGGCCAGCCTGTCGCCCGATCCAAGCCACCGCTCTGGGCTCTCCCCCTTCTCCTGGGGGCTGACCCCATCCTGGACAGTAATGATCAGGCCACCCCTACCCCATGTCGCCCTGAAGAACCATGCTTGGAATGCAGTGTATGGCTTGGGAAAAAGGCTGCCACAGACCCTGCTTTACAAATCTGCTCCTCTCCTCCAGACCTGCCCCATCACTTGGCTGGCCCTGCACACGCCGGCTAGCTCTTTCCACTGAGGCCCAGCCCTGAAGGATTATCCTCCACTGGAATTCACCCCTGCCAGCCCTGGCCATGCTGGAGCCTCCCTACCTTCCACCCTGCAAACTTACTCTCCCAGGCAGCTCAACCAGCACCAACTCTGACCATGGTTTGCATTTGCTTGGTGACCCACAGTCACGGTGTGGACTCTTAGTCCCTAAGAGCTTTCGAGATGGTATTATTAGCCTCACTTTGCAGAGGAGGAAACAGGCAGAGGGGTGGGTTCACTCTGACAGTCATGCAGCTGGAAACCATGAGGGCTGGGACTTAAACTCTGGTCTTATGATGCCATTATTCGTCAGCTATTATTATTCCCTGAAGCTTCCCTGGTGGCTCAGCGGGAAAGAATCCACCTGCATTGTAGAAGATGCTGGTTTGATCCCTTTATCGGGAAGATCCCCTGGAGAAGGGAATGGCAACCCGCTCCAGCATTCTTGCCTACAGGATTCCATGGACAGAAGAGCCTCGTGGGCTACAGTCCATGGGGTCACAAGAGTCACACAAGACTTAGTAACTAAACCTCGACAAAAACATCATTATTACTCCCACCTCCACGAGAAAAATCAGCTTCCTGGAGTTCAGGGCTCAAAAGCCGCCAAGTGCCTCTTTTCGTTAAACTGTCTACTCCCTTAAAAGTTGAGGAACATCACTTCATCTTTCTGGGGCTGGTACCCAGCTGCACAGGGGATGCCAATGAGCAGAGTGAATTCGACAGCCTGCATGAAAACTGGTTCCTCCTTCCATGGACAATCTCTCTGCATAGAAAGGTTCATGCCTAGAGGAACTGGCTCTGCCTTGCCTGATCCCAGGTCCAGGACTTACCCCGGAGGAAGTACTTGAAGGTCTCTTTCATCATTTCCTTGCAGATCTCGGGGTGGGTGATGCTGTTGAGCAGGTGCCGCCGGTCGGGCTGGTTAAAGATCAGGTCACCCAGGACCTTGCGATCGATGTCGCCGTTCTCCAGCAGGACCTCGGTGCCAAGGCCTCCACGATGCGCCGGTGGGCGGGGTATCCCGGCTGGACAACTGGGGCAGGGAGAGGAATATGGGTCATTCTCTGAAGGCTCCAAGCCAACAAGGAGACTCCCAGGGGCTATAGGCAAAATGATGGGGCAACCCAGGGGTGCTTCTTTCAGCTGGAGCAAAAACAAAATGAGGGAGACTTCCTTGATGGTCCAGTGGTTAAGAATCCACCTGCCAATGCAGGGGACGTGGGTTCGATCCTTGGTTCGGGAAGATCCTATATGCTAAGGGGGCCACTAAGCCCACATGCCCTAACTACTGAGCCCGCGTGTCTAGAGCCCGTGCTCCACAACAAGAGGAGCACCGCAATGAGAAGCCTGTGTACCACAACCAGAGAGCAGCCTTCTCTTGCGGCAACTAGAGAAAAGCCTGTGCAGCAATGAAGACCGAGCGCAGCCAGAAATAAATAAATAATGTTTTAAAAACCAGAGGAGGGAAAGCAGTTAGGGAGGGGACAAGAGCACCCAGAATCCCTCGTGTTAGTCATGGGGTGAGGGAGGGAAGAGTGAGCAGGAGAGAGGGGGCCCCAGGGGGTAGGAGCAGGAGGCCAGGCTGATGGGAAAGGCCTGTAAAACGGTGAGGCATGATGGAAGGAAGGAAGAGAGAGGAGCTGCAGGGCACAGCTGTGCCCACATCTCACCGTGCCGGGCAATGATGTCCACATCAATCACCGCACAACCCAGCTGCTGGAACACCTGGATCACCGAGCTCTTGCCCGAAGCGATGCCCCCTGTCAGGCCCACCAGGAACATCTTGCCAGGAAGGAGGGAGGTCGGTGAGACCGAGAACCAGGAGTCTGGAGTCACAGAGGCCAAGCTCCCCAGTGGTGAGGGTCCTCCACAGGAACGCCGGAAGGACCTGCCTGTGGGACAGAGCAGGCCTGGTCAGTGTGGGGCCCAGAGGCTGGGGGAAGGTGAGGCAAAGGCAGGCAAAGCGAGGCAGACACAACCTGGCCAGGCAGTGCCACGGCTTGAGCCTCAGGGCTCTGGATCCACCTGAGACAGAAAACTCTTTAATGAGAGGCCTCCGGTATTCTTTTAAAAACATTCACAAAGAAGGCAAACTAACACTTTGCAAATTTAGCAATCAAAATGCTGGGCAGGCAGAGCAAGGTCAAGTGCTGTTAAGCAAAGAGAGCTTTCTGGAGGCGGCGATACCCCACTGAGGGCAAACTTCCCACAGGAAAGGGACAGCTGTCCCTCTGGGGTGAACCCAAGGCACTCTCCAGATGCCCCCAGCACGCCGCCAGCCTCCACTTCCTCGTCTGGACAAGAGGCTCACAGGAAGAAACGGCCTGCCCGTGTGCCGTTTCTAGCACTGGGACAGCCTGGGCAGCTGTTCGGGACTGAGAGGAATAATCCCTCCTCCTCATCGAAGAAGTGACGCAGGTGGGGAGCCCAGTGGCAGGCAGGCCGGGTGGCCACTTAGGCCAAAGTTTGGAGAAGGATGGAGTAGGCCAAGAATAATGAGGAAAGGATGACAGTCTTGGCAGGGAGATAGCCTTAAACCAGGCGTTGCGACTTGCGGCTCTCAGATGGAGAAGTTGCAATACAGCCCAGAGACTAGAAGCATGTATCCCTTCAAATTCAGCTCCTCCACTTACATGCCATGCAATCCTGGGCAAGTCACTTGCCTCGGGGAACCTGTTTTCTCATCCATAAAATGGGGTAAAATGGGGATGACAGAACCTGTCTCCTAAGGCCGTTGTGCAGAAACTCCACAGACTGAGAAAATGCATCTCCAGCCCTTAGCGCACTACCACCCACATGGTAAGTGATCAGGAACGGAGGTGAGGGTGCTGCTGGTGCAGGGTGAATGCTGGGGGTTACGCTCGTGTGGCAAGGCACGGAGAGGAAAAGAGACTTTCACAAAATTAGGTCTCCACTCCTGCAACTGCAGACTCTCACTGTAGATTTTAGGCTATGTTGCATTTTCAGTAAATATGGTTACCATGTCTTGGACTTTGTTCCCAAGCTGGGAGAAATTATATCGAAGGCCAGGTCCTCTCATCCTTCCTTCAGAAGTGTCAAAGGAAGCACTTCCAGGACCTTGAAATCTGTCACAGGACTTTTTTTTTTTTGGTTAAACAGCAGATTTACTGTCCTGATTACACTTTGTTTGAGCTTATATTCCAGCAGTCATGTACGGATGTGAGAGTTGGACCATAATGAAGGCTGAGTGCCGAAGAACTGTTACTTTCAAATTGTGGTGTTAGAGAAGACTCTTGTGAGTTCCTTGGACAGGAAGGAGATCAAACCAGTCAATCCTAAAGGAAATCAACCCTAAATACTCACTGGAAGGACTGATGCTGAAGCTCCAATACTTTGGCAACCCAACACGAACAGATAACTCACTGAAAAAGACCCTGATGCTGGGAAAGACTGAGGGCAAAAGAAGAGGGCTGCAGAGGATGAAATGGTTAGATGGTATCACTGATTCGATAGACATGAACTTGGGCATAACTCTAGGATGGTGAGGGACAGGGAGGCCTGGCATGCTAGTCCATGGGGTCACAAAGAGTCAGACACAATTTAGGGACTGAACCACAATAATGAAATGAGCCGCTGAAGGAAAGGACAGGGCCTGCTTCTCCACAGGGGCCTGACACCTCATCAATGAGAGCAAGCCACTGCCACCTGGTCGCCCGAGTTTGCTGGGTTGGGTAAAGGAGCCTGGAAGACCACATGGCTCACCTCCTGCCTGTATACAGGACAGGACCCTTCTGGAGACCTACTGCACCAGGTCTCGGGGGAGAGAAGTGGAGCCACCCAGGGGTTTCTGCTGTGTCACAGGGCTTGGGACGGGCTCTTTGTTTATGATGGTATAGACTGAGGACCAGAAAAGAGGGGACTTGCCCAGGATCACAGCTAAAAGCAGAGCCTGGATGGAAATCAGGGCTCCTAACTCTGTGTCCAGACCTCTGCCTTCATGTACTCAGGGAATGGGAAATTAATTTACATTTAGATTAAGACGAAATAAGGAGGGTGCGTCTGTCTGCAGGGGCCAAAGAAAAATGTTTTCTTGAGATCACACTGGTTTTCCCTCTTCAGAACAGGGGGCCGAGTCTAACACGTGACCACCAGGGCACAGGCTCAGTGTCTGCCCCTGGCTCCTGGGGTCACCTAGTGAGGATCTCCCCTTCTCGGGGCCCTGGCTGACCATCTGTAGAAACAGACTCACAGCAGCTTGGCCTCCGCTGGGAAGGGCGAGGGCATGGAGGCATGCATGCTCCGGGAGGCTGTGAGCCCCTGGCTTAAAGGGGCCAGACAAATACCAGCTGTTCAAGTCCCTTAAGCCCCTCCATAGCTCGCTCCCTCACAAACCGCTGACTGAGCCCCTCTAGGCTTTGCAGCAACCAAAGCGAAACACAGGTCTTGCCCCTCAGGAAAGCTTGGCGAGACAGACAGTAACAAATGAAACCAGCCAAGAAGAGAATACTGATAGGTGACCGAAAGCTGTCACATGGTACCCGCCCTGGGGATGGGGAGCGCCAGTCTGCCCCCAGGAGCCTCCCGGACCCTCAAGGCTCAGCAAGGAGGAAAGGTTTAGGTTCCAAGCTGCCTGGCCCCTGGTCCCACCCAGACCTGCCCTGTAGCTCCGCCCCAGGCACCTACAGGAGCAGTGACCACCTCTGACATCCTCTTCCTGGTGTGGCTCAAAAATCATCACTTTGTATAATCTGCTCCAGTTCCCCTCACGGCACTGCCATCCTCAAGCTGGCTGTGATCTGAATCCCCTGTGAAACTTTAGAAAAAGTGTAGAAGAAACCCAGCATCCGCCCTAGTCCCCTGCCTCTGAATCTAGGGCGGGAACTTGTGTCCCAGCCAGTCAGACACCAGAACCCCAGTGAAAATGGAAGGCGGTGGACTGGAGTTGAGAGGCCTGGTCCCAGCCTCTGCACTCTGCCAGAAAACTAGCTGTGATTTTGGGAAGCCTTCTTGGCAGCCTGGCCCAAGGTGCGAAGTGCTCCGAAGACAGAAACAGCGGAGCCCCAAACGCCTGGCCCCATCTGATCCTCTGTCTCCACACCTGTAAACGTGGGGCTGGCTTCCAGCGGGAAGAACAGCAGCAGCCCCGGGGTAGGCTGTGAGTCACGCTGGCGCGTCCTTCCTCCCCTCTGTGGTCCAGTGCTCTTCCCCGGGCGACCAAAGAATGACAGGCCCACTGGCAGCCGGCCGTTTCCCTCCTCAGCACCCAAAGCTGCTCAGAGCGTTGGCTTAGCTGGAGAAGGAAGGACAACACCGGGGCCCACAGCGACAAAGAGAAGCCAGTGAGTGGGAGCTGAATTCCAGAACTGATCCCGGGCCTGGGATCCCGGGGGTAGGAGCCACACCCAATCTTTTCTCGTCCCTCTGCCTCCACATCAATGGGAGGCAGCAGGGAGTAAAGCAAGGGTAGGGCTGGGAGTAGAGAGGTGGGGTCTTCAGCCCTGCGAGGTGACGATAGAATTCTGTTGTGCTCCACTACTGCTGGGCCCTTTGGTTTTAACCTCTTGGGCCCCCATGGTCTGGAGACGCAAAGAAAATACATTTGGGGAAGGCTGATCTCTCTTGGAATCTCCCCTGGCAGGGTTTCTTAGGAAACAATGAGAGTGGATTGTTTCAAGGGCCTCCAGGCAGCCCCATGCCATCTGGGGAATTCTCAATCCACCACACCCACCCTGCTAACCTAAGCCACCCACACCCTAGACCCCTGCAGGAGCCCGTGACCTGGCACCTCCTCCCCCCAGTCCCTGCCTCGCTTCTCTCAAGGCAGCAAGGGTGGTGGCTTAACGTGAACATCTGCTCCTGTCATTCCTGTCTAAAACCTTCGCTGTATTTCTCCTCCTCCTCCTCGACTTCGGAGGTCTCCGGGTCCTGTGATACCACTCACTGTCCACCCCGGCTCCCATCCCCTCTGCCACTCCTCGTCCGCACCTGTGCTCGTCACACGTGCCTGCTGCCTGTCCCTGAACACGCAGGCTCTTTCCTACCTCGGAGCCCCCACGTCTGTGGTTCCCCTGTCCACCGCCCTCACCTCCTGGCTGACTCCTCAGCCCATCAGGCACCAGGCACTGTTCAGAACGAGGGACCTGCCCCCCCGGAGCTCACACGCCACTGAAGGAGGTAGCTGGGGAGGTATAGAAACAGAAAGCTCACAAGATGCGAAGCAGTGCTAAGTGGGGGAGGGGATCAGGAAGGACAGGGGTCCTTGCTGTAAGTGAGGGACCAGAGTGGTCACTCTGAGTCAGGGCCTGACAGCAGCAGGGAGCAGGTCATCTCTCTCAGTACAGCCTCGTGCCCCTCTTAATCCAAACTGGGCCCCTCACACCTCTCACCACTTCATTGCCTCTTCTTCCCTTGTGCCCACCCGGCTTTGTACTTCTGTCTGCATGACGTGTTAGATAAAATAAGCTCCACAAGGCCACAAGCCGTGTCCAGCGCCTGGACCCTTTTGTCCCTAGCATCTAGCCCAGGGTCCAGGGTCTGTCACTCACCAGGTAAGTGATATTGGTCACCTTACTTAACCTTCCTTTCAGTTATTTAACCCTCATCTGTAAAATGGAGCTCAGGAGCCCTACTCTTGGTTGCCATGAAAAGTAAATGAATTAATATATGTAAAGCGCTTAGAACAGTACTCAGCACCCATGGAGCTCTCAGCCGAAGCTCCCTTTTCATTCTGACAGTGTTTGATAATCATCGTAGAATGAATGAGAGAACAGCTCCATGAGCAGGGAAGGGGACCGGAAATACTTGGGATCACATTCTCCCTTCATCAGCACAGGGGAGGCTCCCAGCATGCTCCTCTATCCCCGAGAACACACTGCTCACTGCCAGTAAATCCCTTCTGGAGAAAAGTGGAGACAAACAGAACACCCAGTGGCTTCAAGCAGAGTAAGGAACTGATATGTAAATGGAGACTCTCTGCTCCCTCAGGAGAGCTTGGGGCTTGGTTGGGAGCAAGTTCTCTTGTTCTGCATCTCCCAACCAACAGCCCCACACCTGCCAGCTGGGGCCGGGAGTCTGCTCCCTCATTAACTTCCAGCCTCCTTCCTCCTCTGCAGCCTCTCAGGATTTCACCCTGGGCCGGCCTGACAGGCCACAAGCCTTTCTTTGAATTACTTTCCAAAGCGGGTGAATCCACTTTGCTCCAATGATCAATATAATCATTCATGAAAACGAGTCATTCCCTACCTTGGGACCCAATTATTTTCTTGTGGAACCAGAGGTTGCAAAAATATATTGTTTTCCAGTTAACTAGTAAGTGCTATTTTTATCTACGCTTTCCCCACTCCTGATCTTTCATTATTGGTGAGAGGCTGCTGTTTAAACCTGAGTCCAAGTTCTCTTCATCTGCTGGACCTATATTAAGTCAGCACCTCCTCCTCCAGGTTGCCAGGAGCTGGAGGGAGTCCCCAGAGCAGGTGTGGCGCTCAGCCTGCCTCTCCCTCTGCCCTGCCAACACCAAGGGAAGGCAGGTCTCTCTTCTAGAGCCCCCTCCAGGCACACACCACTGCTCCAGGGAGGTTTTATGGGTGGACAGGGAGGTTGTTTGGACTGGACAACTATGCTAGGGTCACACAGAAAAGTGATCACAGGGAAGGGCAAACCTCAGGGGCTGTGAAGTCACAGGGCCTGGGCTGGGATGGCAGCCATGTGGCCTCGGGCAATATACTTCAGCGCTGTGGGCTTCTGTTTCCTTAGTTATAAAATGGGATTAACAATGAGTACTTGGGACTTTTCTGGTGGTCCAGCGGTTAAGACTTCAAGCTCCCAATGCAGGGGACCTGGGTTCAACCCCTAGCTCCCTGGGGGAGCTAGGATTCTGAATGCTGCAAGGCGCAGTCAATAATAACTACGCACAGGGGTTTCATCAGGACTGAACGAGGTACCATATGCCACCATCGCCTCATCTTTCCTAACTCCATGTGTGACACGTCTGTGGCGGTGGTCTACTCCTTTCCCTGAAGGGCACCTCCATCCTTTCAGTTGCTCAACCCCAAACCCTCAGCATCCTTCCAGTTCCTCTCTCACAATCTTCATCCAACCCATCTGCCCCCTGCCAGCTCTACCTCCCAGACATGCCTGGTTGCCCCCAGCCCTGTGTCTGGCTCCTGGGTCACTGCAGTGACTTTGAGTGATCTGCTGCCACCTTTGCTCCCCAACAGTCTGCTGGTCACACAGCAGCTAACGTGATCCTAAGTCAGATCATATCACCTCTCCGTCTCAGAGTTCCTGTGTGTCTCCGGACAGACTGAGCTCCAGCCTCACTGGGCACCTCCTCCCAATCCCCCCGTCAAATGAGACCCTCGTCACCCTGGCCCCTTGCTTCCCCTTGACTGTGTTGGGCACCTCCCACCTCGGGCCTGTGGACATGCTGGCTGTTCCCTCCACATGCAGGACCCTTTTCCCAAAGGTCATAAGGCCCCTTTCCCCTTCTCTGTTCCACTGCTACCCAGACTGTCCTGAATATATAAAGTAGCATCCCTCTATTTCCCTCATGTTCCACTTTTCTTCACTGCGCTTATCACCCCTCAAATACGTCTACATGATTATTTGATGCAATGTGCCTCTCCTCCTAGAATCTGAGCACTATTGTATTTAAGGTGCTTAAAACAGGGCCCAATAAGTAGAAGGGCCTCAAAAAGCATCTCCTGAATACACAAAGTGTTAGTCGTTCAGTTTGCAACCATATAGGCTGTAGCCCTCCAGGCTCCTCTGGCCACGGAATTCTCCAGGCAAGAATACTGAAGTGGGTAGCCATTCCCTTCTCCAGATGATTTTCTCGACCCAGGGATCGAACTCGGGGTCTCCCGCGTTTTGCGTATTTTTTACCATCCAAGCCACCAGGGAAGCCTCTGAATACATGAAGCACACAGCTAAATGTCCAGCTCATGGGTAAGCAGGGTTAGGGTTAGCTGCTCATTCAGAGGCAGGAGGGAGATGCCCCCACTCCCACCCCCCAGGGTAAAAAAATTGGAGATTCATTCTCTATTGACCGAAAAACTCCAAGACATTAATAGCAGGACAATTACGGGAGGAGACTGGACCCTGCAGAGACCACATATTTCTCATTCCTGAGTCAGGAGACCTCCCTGAACACACATGGGCAGAAAAGGCTCCTAGGAGGCCAAAGGGGAATCATGCCAAGGTCTGTCTACCCAGATGCCTTTTCGGTAGGATCCATCCTGGCTAAAAGATGTGTATGCCCACACGGAAGGATCTTAAGGTATAACGAATATGGACTGGGAACCAGGCAAACCATAATGACTAGCCAAAGGAAATGGGGAAGAAATACCCCATAAAAGTAATTCAAACTACCACGAGGGCGAGACTCAGCAACTCAGGGACTCTCCCTTTGAGTCTGCCCCGTGTGTCTAACCACACGTACTGTACTCTTTTTCCTCCTAATAAATACTTTACTTGCTTCACTAGTGTCCGTCTTTGTGGAAATTCTTTTCTGCAGAGCTGAAGGGCCAGGGCCCTTGTCACTGACCATTGGTCTAGTGGCTAGAATCCAGTGTTTTCACTGCCGCGACCCAGCCTCAACCTCTGGCTGGGAACCCAAGCCCCACTCCAAAGCCACAGCAGGCTGAGGTCACATGAGATCAATTCTGGCAAATATACAGGGATACATATATGAATGAAAAGAAAAAGTTCCACTCAGCTTATTAAGAGAAGCATTTCAAATAAGACTTAGGTTTAACAATGATCAAAACTAGTTATTTTGGTCAGTTTTCTATTTTACAATTTTGGAACTCAGTCTAAACGAAAATGTTTAATAGTATGACAACACAATTTTCAAAAATGTTTTAGTTTTTATAAGTGTTTTTGTAGCAGAGCAGAATAACAAACCAAAGACTTTAGAGTATAAAACTGATGTGACTAGAAAAAGAAATTCTGTGGAGGAAATTAAGTGGAAACAGGAGTTCAAGGAGGGAAAAAGGAACATGTAAAATTTCAACTGTTCAATAAAAGCTGGTTCGTGTAATCTTTTCCAAGGATGAGGGAAAATCAAATCACTATGGTATTTTGATTCCTTTGCAGACTTAAGTGCCTTGACAGTTTAATTTTTAAGATGTCAATATTTACAATTAACCAGAAATCACAGCCTTTGCAACTATTGAAACTTTCAGCGAAATATTTTAGCAACCTAAAAATGTGAAGAGTGGGTAGTTCCGAAAGGAAGCTGAGCTCAACAGCTACTGCTGGCCTGCCTTCAGTCGTAAAGGTACAGGAACCAAGTGAGGTTCTGAACCCTTTGAACAGGCTTCCCATGAGGACAGATTCAGACCTTGCTCAAGAGACAGAAGAGGATTTGGTGGGAATTTAGGGCCCTCATAACGGAAAACTACCCCAACCGGCCTGTCCACTTCCTATCATAGCCCGATCTCTATTATGTCACTGTGTCCTCAGGCTTGTCTGCACCCTGCCAAATCCATCTGACTTATTTAGGCAAATCTGCACTCCAATATTGTTGCCTGGAGAATCCCAGAGACGGGAGCCTGGTGGGCTGCCATCTATGGGGTCGCACAGAGTCGGACATGACTGACGTGACTTAGCAGCAGCAGCACTCCTGGCCCCAAAGAAAACACATTGCAAAGCCTTCCATTTCCTCAACTTTAAAACTAGGACTTAATGTCAAGGTTCATTCGGGTGAAAATTTCCCCATAACTAAGAGACAGAAAAATTTTTGCAAACTTCGTAAACACACTCAGCGCCAGAGGCGCCAACGCCTCCACTTGGGAAGCAGGGAGTGGGGAAGAGAAGCAGGCTACCCTTTTCATTAACGCTGGAGTTCGGATCTCCACGCCACCAATGTTTCATGTGAGCAAGCAAGAGTCACAGCGGTACCCACAGTCACACAACTGGAAATGGCAGAGGCTGGATTCAAAAATCAAATTTGGATCTGACCACAAAGGTCTGAAGTGCAGGGGGTGGTTATTTAGTCGCGAAGTCGGGTCGACTCTTGCGGCTCCATTGACTGTAGCTGCCAAGCTCCTCTGTCCATGGAACTCTCCAACCAAGAACCCTGGAGTGGGTTGCCATTTCCTTCTCCAGGGGATCTTCCCATCCCAGGGATCGAACCCGAGTCTCCTGCACTCTGCAGGCAGATTCTTTACCGAGTGAGCTACGAGGGAAGCGGCTTTGGCCTGAACCTTGGTTTAAATCCACTATTTCCAATGCTTTCTAGTTGTAACCTTTCTCAGTTTCCACAGCTCTAAAACATCACCTTACTTAGTAGGGTTGTTGTCAAGGCAATGAGCCACGGAGGTAAAAGCGTTTGACCAAGAGCTGCTACATAGTATGTGCTCAATAAACTGTAACACAGGCTCAAAAGAAAGCCGCGTATTCTAAGCCAGCCCAGCACGGCTACTGCACCAATACGGCTCCTGGACACAATGCCTCCAGGCTGGACGAAGCACTACAGGCGCGGCAGCCTGAATGCCACAGTAGACAAAGCGGGCCCTAGGGGCCGCAAAACGGCCAGCCCCCTGACCCGGGCCCGGCCGCTCCCACTCGCCCATGCGGCGCGCTACGTACCCTGGGACTCTGACCCGGCCTGGCCGCCGCCGCTCGCCCAATCTCTGAGGCGCTTACTGGGTGGCTCTCTGAAGACAGGCGGGGCCTCGGGAGCGCGCGCACGTGGACCGGACGTCCGGCCAGTGAAGTGGGGCGGGGCCGGCGACTGGCGGCGGGACCCGGAAGGCGCGCTTCCCTAGGGTGCTGGGCAGGTGGGGATCGCAGGATTATTGTGCCCTGGGCGCTGAAACATTTCCAAGCTGGAAGAAACCCGGGGTGGGGGAGGGCCTAGCTTCAAGTTCAGGACTGGCCCCCGCTAGCTGTGCAGACTCTGGCAATGGTAACAATAGTCATGGTAGTGGCCACTGCCAAGTCTTAACAGCACTCTGTAGGCATTCTCATTGACTCTTCACAGTCCTTGAGGTAGATACAATTACCATCCCCGTTTTTTATTTATTTTGGCCTGGCTGGGCAGCTTGTGGGATCTTAGTTCGCCGACCAGGGATTAAACTCCGCCCTCATCAATGAAACTGCAGAATCCTAACCACTGGGCTTGTTGCAGGAAGGGGGACCCCTTTCAGGGCCTGAAACTGGGCTCTTGTTTAACACTTGGAAATGAATTGTCCAAGGAGACGCATGTGCTGACAAAGCAAGAGATTTTATTGGGAAAGGGCGCCCAGCCGGAGAGCAGCAGAGTGAGGAACCTAGGAGAACTGCTCTGCCACGTGGCTTGCAGTCTCTGGTTTCATGGTGATGGGATTGTGCTGACTAGCCAATCATTCTGACTTAGAAGTCCTTCCTGACAGTGAACACCTTGTTCAGCCAAAATGGATGCCAGTGAGGATTCTGGGAGGTGGTCAGACATGTGTCTCCTTTGGACGTTTTCCGAACTCTTCTGGTTGACGATGGCTTATTAGTTCTGTGTTCCTTACCTGGACCTAAAACAACTCACGCAAGTGGTTACTATGGTACCCGGCCAGGGTGGGCTGCTTCAGTCAGTGTGCTTCCCCTAACAGACTGCTAGGGAATTCCCAGAAAATGACATTTTAAAAAATATATGTTCATTTGGCTGTGTAGGGTCTTAGTTGTGGCACGTGTTATCCTTTGTTGTGGCTTGTGGCATAGATTCTCTAGTTGTGGTATGTGGGCTCAGTAGTTATGGAAAGTGACATATAAAGGTTAATCCATTTACCGTGTACTTTGGCTATGGAGCTCATGCTATGCTTACAACCCTAGCCAAGTCACTTAGCCTCCCTGCTCTTTTGAAGTGCAAATATTAGCTACTGTGCTGCTTGTTGAAAGAATTGAAAATACATAAAAGCACCTAAGGGTGCTCCATATATAGTTCAGTTCAGTTCAGTCGCTCGGTCGTGTCTGACTCTTTGTGACCCCATGGACTGCAGCACACCAGGCTTCCCTGTCCATCACCAACTCCCAAAGCCTACTCAAACTCATGTCCATTGAGTCAGTGATGCCATCCAACCATTTCATTCTTTGTCATCCTCTTCTCCCGCCTTCAATTTCCCCCCAGCATCAGGGTCTTTTCAAATGAGTAGGTGATCCTTAACTCCTATCCTGCCTCCTCCTCCTTCCTACACTGTATCTCTTTCAGCGTCAAGGCAGGAAGCTTGTCTTCACCACTAGTGTCATCAGCGCCCGGCCCAGGGTCCAGCATAAGAGGGATCCAATACATTGAAAGATGAAGTGATCCAACATCTTTCCCGATCACTCCAGTACCTGAAACCTTTCTTCTTGATGTCAGAAGCACTGACTGACATCACCCAGTGAATAGGACTGCATCTCATGATCAAAGGGGCCATTTGCTCCAAACACCTGTTCAGTGTTTGCATCTCCTCCACATCATCTCTGCTTACTTTTTACTTGGACAAGTCCAGTGTCGGTGAATGCACTGTCTTTCCAGGCAGCTTCATGATGTCTCTGAAATTCAATCTTGGCCATTTTTCCTTAGGTAATATCTCTTCTAATCCACAGGTTCATATTAAAACAATTCTAACTCCTATTCTATAGAGCTAATAGCTCAGTCCTCTTCCTGGACTAAACAACTTTCAGATAACCTCACTTGATGGTTCTCAACCTCTTGCCCACCTGTCATGTCAGAAGGACACCCAGACCACCTCCCTCCCCGACCCCAATCAGTAACAATGACTGACCAGGGCAGTGATAGAAATAAGACGCCTTCGCCTGCCCCAGGGCATCAGGCTCTTCCTAAGGGCATATTGTTAGGCAATCCCTTCAAGATAATCCTTTCCCCCCCTTACAGATTCTGCCTTACAGTATCATAAGCTAGTGATGTACAGGTAGGGGCTCTAATTAGCCATCTTTGTGGTCCAATCTTCCAACAGCAGCTGCATCTCTGCCCTGGGGTGATCCTGGAGGCTGAAGGGCAGCCTCCGGGCTTCAACCCAGGAACTTCCTCTGAACTGAAGCTCTGTCTTTGCAGTTCTGAGATGATGTCATCAAGGACTTTTTCAGCTCAAACACATATGCTCTGTTATTTTGGATGGCAGTAATAAACTTTGAGCTGGCTTTAACTGCATACACAATCTTACTTCATCCTGATAATGACCTGTATCTCAGTCACTCCTGTGTCCTTAGCATCTAGCATGACGCCCAGACCACAGAGCTACTTCAAGGAGTTTGGTGCCCTCCGAGTCCAGCAGAGATGACTCCTTTGACTCCTGGATCTTTGACTCAGTTCTTAAAATTAAAATTACTTTCCGTGATTTATTTTAAATAAATATTAATATGCAATTAACTTTTATACTCTCCCTCACAAATATCATTAATATTTATTCTTTATTTAATAGCTTAAAAGGAAAAAAAAAAAAAAAGACTTCCCAGCTGGGAGGTAAAGTCCAGACTCTGAAGATGAGCCTGAAACTCAAGGCTTTCTGTGACCTGGCCCCTGATCACTCCTCCAAACATATGTTCTACCATATGTCTTACCATATGTTCCCCCTTGGGAAAAGCAAAGGAAGAAGGCAATTTAGTTACTGCACTAGACTTTGCATGAAAACAACAGGTTCAAGTCCAAGCTCATCCTTAGTAGCAGTGAAACACTGGACAAATCATTGAACTTCTGTTCTTCTCATCGTAAAACAAGAATTATAGCAGCCCTGTTTACTGCACAGGGTCAAACAAAACAACTGATGGTAGGGATCAAACGAGACAGTACCGTGTGAGCTCATTTTGTGAGTAATAATGTGCTTTATGCACATGAGGGGTCACCATACCATGTGTTCCTGCCTCTGCCCCTTGTCTGCAACCTTTCCACATCCTGAAGCACTTGTCACTTCTTTCTCACTATTCACTCATTTATCCAGTCATCCATTAATTAATCCAACAAATATTAATTGAGGGCTTGGACTTCCCTGTGACTCAGTAGTAAAGAATCCCCCTGCGATGCAGGGGACATGGATTGGATCCCTGGGTTGGAAAAGATCCCCTGGAGTAGGAAATGGCAACCCACTCCAGTATTCTTGCCTTGGAAATCCCATGGACAGAGGAGTCTGGCGGGCAACAGTCCATGGAGTTGCAAAAGAATCAGACATGACTTGTTTAGAACAAAAAACAAGTGTGCTGGCCCAAATGATAAAGAAGTGAGAAAAACCCAACCTGTTCTGTCTTCATAAACACAGGGTCTTGGGGTGGGGGGGTGAAATGGTTGCAAATTGAACAACCACACAAACAAAAGTAAAACTGCAGGGAGACTTCTCTGGTGGTTCAGGGGCTAAGACTTGGCGCTTCAATGCAAGGGGCCTGGGTTCAATCCCTGGTCAGGGAACTAGATCCCTTGTGCCACAACTAAGACTTTGCGTGCAGCAACTAAAACCTAGTGCAGCCAAATAAATACTTTTAAAAATTAATAAACTTAAAAAAGTAAAACTGCAGCTGTGACTCCAGCTCAGGAGTGGGTCCACAGGGGCCCCCAAAACGATCACGATGGGGGAATCCAGGGCTTACGTTGCCTCCCAGGCCCAGTTTGAGTCCTGCTTTCCAGGAAGCCTTTTATAACCACCCTGGCCCAGAGGTCTGCAGGGCCTGCCCCACCCCCATCTTCAGTTAACTTATCTATCCAGTTCATTTAATCACACCAAGTCAGGCCTTGTTATTTTGGTTTCAAGTGTGTCTGGTTTTCCCGATTTCACTGGAAGTGCCTTCTGGGCAGGGAATGCTTGGCACTCTCAAATCCCACAGCACCAGGCAGAAGGCTGGGCCCACTGTGGTCCAGGGACCTAGTATATCAGGGACTGTCAGATGGAAAAAGGATGCCCTTTCTGAGCGTGAGCTCTAGTGGGGACAGGGAGCTGCCAAAGACCATCTCTCTAGCCCCTATTTCACAATCGAGCCCAGTAGCCCTGTTTTTCAGAGGAGAAAAGCTCTCTTTCCTAGGAAAGCCAGGATGTTGCCCAGTATGATCTTTCTCCAACAAAAATTGCATCATCTTCCTCCCCAGTTAAAATCCTTCCAAGGCTCTCAGTCTTCAGGGTAAAATCCAAACTCCTCAGCATGGCAGCTGCATCCCTTCCCAGTCTGACTTCTGGCTGCCTCTCTGGTCTCAACTTCCAAAACGCTCCTCACACTCCAAGCTGGCCACATCATTCTCCTTTGTGATACCTCCAAAGCACCCACTTTCATACCTTCTGCCTAGGATGTCCACCCAGTCTGTCTGCTTCTACTACCAAAACTCAGCTCAGCTGTCTTCTCCAGAACCCCTTTCCCCAGGTTAAGGATTTCACCTCTAGGCTCCTGCTACAACCTGTGGCACCCCTCAACTCTTTTCTGCACTGTGTTCTGTCAGACCAGACGCCTCCCAACTGATGGAGGGGACTGTGTTGGTCCATCCCTAATTGTCTACCTTCTGCCACAGAGCCCAACATATCCGGACATGAGTGCTCCAAGCCATTGGCTAAATGAATCATAAAGGTGACCTGGCTCATGCCTTCCTAGGCCCATCTGAAGAAGGGGATCTCTGATCTGCTGGGAGCACAGCAACAACCTTGATCTGTGATGAACATCATGAGAAAGGTTTTTTTTTATCACCAGAAGTGATGCTGACTTTCTGGAGGGGAAAACACTTTACTGCTTTGTGTGCACTGTCTCAGATGAGGACACAGGCTCAGAAAGGATAAGTGACTTGCTGGGTCACAGGCAGAGCCAGGACTTAGAAGCCCAGGGAGTTAGAATCTGGAACCTACTCTTAACGACTATATTCTATTGTCTCCAGGAATAACTGAGAAGGAATAATGGAGGTATGCACACTAGGAGTAAATTCCAGACTCTGCAGGGGTTTACAGGCACATCCTTCAGCCATCCTTTGGGGCCTGCTGTACCTCGCTCACTTGTATGATGCTCTTGCCAGAATGGGTGGATAGAAAGAGCCAGCAGAGCTAGATGGGAAAATTGTGCCACTGTAGTGTGTTGAGGAGCTCGGAAAGCCAGGGACGTTTACCTCAGAAAAAAAGGAACAAGACTTAATTGAAAAATATGTAAAAATGATCTAGAATTACACAGGATTATATGCTTTTTTTTTTCATTTTAAAAATTATTTATTTTGGGCTGTGCTAGGTCTTTGTTGCAGAGCTCAGGCTTCTCACTGCAGTGGCTTCTCTTGCTGCAGAGCACAGGTTCTAGACTGCTCAGGCTCCAGTAGTTGTGGCTCACAGGCTTAGTTACTTAGACATGCAAGTAAGCTCAGGCATTTAAGTCACATGTGGCAAAATTCAGTCATTAAATGGACATTAAAAAAAAAAACAAAAGGTGTTGGGGACTTCTCTGGTGGTCCAGTGCTAGGGACTGGGTTTGATCCCTGGTCCAGGGACAGGGGAGCCTGGTGGGCTGCCGTCTATGGGGGCTGCACAGTCGGACACGACTGAAGCGACTTAGCAGCAGCAGCAGCAGCAGCAACAGGAAACTAGATCCCACATCCTGCAACTAAGAGCCAGAACAACCAAATAAATATAAATTTTAAAAGTTATTTCTTAAATAAAATAATAAACATAAAGTTTTTAAAAAGGTGTTGGGAATTCCCTGGTGGTCCAGAGCTTAGGACTTGGTGCTTTCACTGCCAGGGTCAGGTTCAGTCCCTGGCTGGGGAACTAGGCGTCTATAAGCCACGTGGCATGACCAAAAAATAGAACAAACGAAGTGTCACATACACTCAAATTTTTTTTTTTTTTTTAATTTCTTTTTAAAAACGTAAAAATTAAAATTTTTACTCTAGAGAAATCATGAATCCTAAGACATCTAAGATTTTAGAAGATTCTAACTTGGATTCCAGAACCTTGGACTCATATCTGCATTCTGAGCTTGGTCACCTTAGTCACATTGCTTGCCTATCTCCCAGAAAAGCTCTCCACTGAGCCCAAACTGCTTTGTTTGCAGTAAAATACCATGCAGAGTGTCTTACTTAAGCTTTAGATTGCAAGAATGGCAAGGGGCCACAGACACCAGCACCATCATCCTCCATAATCACTCTTGATGAATCCCATTTCATTAGCCTTCATTCAGCCTCTGCAAATCTGTAGGAAAAGAAAATATAGGGCTGGGAATTAGAATACCAGAAATGAGTTTTGGTCCAAGGTCTGCAACTAGGTATCGCTGTTTTGTGTATTTTTTTCCAAGCACCGTTTTCTTCAAGCCTCCTTCACAAAGTCACATGAGCTATTATAACTGAAATACTTAGAAAAGTTAAATCCATCTGTCACTTGAGTGTATGTTTCTTGGTTCTTTGTCTCGTCACAACAAAGATTTGGAGTGACGGACATTAAAGCCCCCATGCGTGTCACAGCTCTCAGGTCTTGGATAGACTGTTATAGCTCTCAGGTCTTGAATGGACCATGTTATAGCTCTTAGACAAATCAGTGTTACAGCTCTATTTTATTTAGAAGATAGCAGGAAAATCTATCTTTGAGGCGTGAGGGCACGTCGATCCAAAGACACAAGGAGAAGAGCACCCCAGCACACGGGGGTGGGGGGAGAGAGCGAGAGCGAACGAGAACGAGCTAGTTTGGCTCCCTTGTTTATATGTTTATCTCTCCCTGGGCCTGTCCTATGTAAACTGTGCCAGCCAGGAGTGTTGTTTGTTTTACCTGAGGTCCTCACTCCGGTCCTCGGACCTTCTTTTGTTCAATTTTCATGGGCTTTTCCCTTCCTTGTCTTTTCAGTTCAGTTCAGTCGCGCAGTCGTGTCTGACTCTTTGCGACCCCATGAATCGCAGTAAGCCAGGCCTCCCTGTCCATCACCTTAGCCACCGCCATTTTGGACTCCTTTTCCCTATTCTACCTAACACATCTAACACATGTAAGGCTTTATTATTATCTCTGACCGCCTCCGTTTGCCTGCATTGCATAGAAGGCATCCTGTTGACCACAGTCTTGGCCCGAGAGACAAGAATGGGTAACAGTTCTCAGGCTGAGTAGGAGTCTTTGCTTTCCAAAGTCAAATATAAATGATTGGGGGTTACCTGCTCCTTCGGATCATATTATTAACGCTTCTGCTCTTGCCACTGGTATAAGATCAAGCATTGACTATATTTAGCTCTCTTTTGTTTTGCTTCCCTGAGTCAGAAGGAAACACTTCTTCCCACTCTATTCCTCTCCCCATGCTGAGAGTATCCCAAGGCAAGATCATTTCCCTTTTTGGCTGGAGCATTTCATGCAGCTCTCTGATGATAAGAACTTGTCCTTCCCTCAACACCCACATAACCCAAGCTGAATGGAAAATTTCTAGGAATGGTAGCCATGTCTTTGGGCTCTGCCTCAACACTCCGGTGTGATTACTCAACCACAGGGGTGAGACCCAAAGGATTGGAGCATTCAGTCAAGGCTAGAAATAGCTTAAAAGATGTCAAAATTACCTTCTAATAACTGATTTACTTGGGTAGATGTATGAGACGATGGGACTTTAGTGGTAAAGAATTTAGAGAGTTTAAGTCATATCCATATGCCTATACTTCTCCCCTCCCCTCAACGCCACCCCCGCCACTTAGCTATTAGACTGTCCAATTTACCCACCAATTTTAGGGCCAAGTTTCTTGTCTGTGAAAAACGGGAGTAGTGCCCACCTTCTAGACTTGTTGAGAAGGCAGTGAGTAATTGAGTAATTGTGGAGGGCTGCTGCGGAGAATGAAAGGGACTCTGTGAGGAAAAGCTTCAGGCCAAGAAGGGCTAACGCCTGACAGAGCAGTGAGATGTCATTGGTCGGGATCAGTGCTCAGCACCTCACAATCCACCGCCTTTCATAAGGCCTCGAGCTACCAACGACCACAGGCCGCCCAGAATCCCAAGCGAGGAAAGGCGGCCAGGAGCCAGGCAACCTGGCTTCTTGCAGAAGGGCGCTCCAAGAAAATCCTATGCATTTGGGCTTCCAGTGGGTCGCAGCCGCAGGCCTCAAGGCCTCTTACTTACCTGAGAATGGTAACGGTCCTTAACGGCAGCTAATAACGGCTCAGGGCCGGCTGAGGTCAAACCTAGGATTTTGGAGCCCACGCCCAAAACCCTAAACTGCATCGAACTACAACTCCCAGCATGCGACGCGACCGCCCGGGTGGCGGAGGGTGGGCCTCGCCAACCCCGTGCCCTTCTTTCCTCCCGCGCGGCCAAACTCCCAGAACTTCCGGATAGTGCTGGCTCCCCACCCACACGGCCTCGTCTCTAGATTTCTGGGTATTGTAGTCCATCTTGTTCCGGTTTCCCGGGAATAACCTGCTCCTAGCTACGGCTACTTTCGCCGCAAAAACTACAAAACCCAGAATATCGCGCAAGTTCCGCTTGTCCAATAGGAGCCCCCCGTGTAGCGAGGCGCGGAGGCCGGCTCTCGCAACTCAAGATGGCGGACGAGAGTGATACAGCAGTGAAGCCGCCGGCAACTCCGCTGCCGCAGATGATGGAAGGGAATGGAAACGGCCATGAGCACTGCAGCGATTGCGAGAACGAGGAGGACAACAGCTACAACCGGGGGTAACGAGATCCTCGGAGTCCAATTCCCATCCAGTCCGCCACAACCTGGGTCTCTGGGGTGCGGGGAAGTCACCGGGAGCTTAGTGTAGCCCTGCCCCCACATTCCTATTGGCTGAGATACTGGAATCCTGTCTGGCGATTGGTTGCTGTCTTTGTCATTTGTCGGGGGTGGGTGCTCAGTATGTTAAGGCCCAGAGACATTCAATACTTTTTATTATATAAAAGTTCTGTGTAATGTTCCCGTCTTGTGGCTCATGCGCTTCCGGGGAAAAGAGCATGTTGGACGATGGCCTTCGATGGCACAACACAGGTCAATCTAACAGTACAGTTCAAAAGGAATGTTACTTACAGTCGTGGTGTGTGAACAACATGATTAGCAGTAAACGAATAATAAAACGTTTCACTGCAGTTCACCTTCAAGGAGGAAATTCATCAGGCTATACCAACCATAATTATGTTGTAAAAATATCACTACTAGAGAATCCCAAGATATAAACTCACCTTATAAACCCTATGTAATTACTATATGATAATATTTTGATGTATATGGTGTCCGCTGCTCCAAATGATCCATGAGTTTCCCGAGCAATAGACAATTAGGTCTTTCAGTATCTTTGGTCTATTAACTTTGCGAAGTAGCTTCGAGCTTCAAGAAATTGAGTAATGGTGCTTCCTTGGACAGTTTGGAAGTGGTTTAATACTGCATCTGCTATACTTTAGGGTCTTGGTTCCGATTAACTATTCCTCGGGTAGAAGGAGCGCATCAAACGTTTGAGTGTTGAGCTTCCAGAAAGCCACACCCGATCATTTCTTTTTCCTCACATTGTTACAGAGGCTGGCGCAGAGGCTCACTCTCCTTATCTGTATGTATGTTTCCTAACGGAAAGTCATGAGAGACTCTTGGATGTAAAACTTTGGCTGAGTCTTTGATGGTCTGATTTTCGTAGCCATCTTGTCCTTTTCTGAATCAGTCGGTTGGTGGTAGCCCTGGAGGTAAAAGTGGAAGGTTGAGGTCTTTGGATAAACTTTAAAGAGAGATTCTGTTACCTTGAGGTGATAGGAGAACATGGCTTATAAGTGGCTTGTGATGAATGCTTAGGTTAAAAGATCTAGCTTTATGTTCTTGAGTCAGCTTTAAAACCACAAGAAGATGTAGGGGGAAAGGAAGCTTGTCAGATTTGGTTTTTATAGGACTGTGTTCTTTTGTATACAGATCTAATGTAATAAAAACCTCTAGATTCCTAAGAAAGGAAGAGGTGAAAAAGAGGAACTAGGAACAGGAAGGAGGAAAAGTGGCTCTTCTGAGTAGAGACCCCAACCACATGTGAGCGTTGTTAAAATCGAGATTCGTTTCAGAAGTGAAAGTACCACTTCATCTTTCCTGTGTGTGTAGTTGCTTTTAGTTTTCAATGCTAAACTGTTGCCCTGACCAGTGTCTGTAGCTTGTTAATTAGTTTTGTTGCCTATAATCTATGAATCACTGCAGGACTGTTTGGCAAAAAGTTCTGTGTTTTTTTTAGAGTACAACAAAGTGGTAACCTTAAAGAACTCTTTGGAAGTGCATGGTTATGGGCTGGGTGAACAAATTAAGTTTATTAGTATCCCAAATCTAGAGATCTGTATGAGTGAGCTTGGAGGTCACAGGTGAGAAACAGAGGACCCAGCCTGAAGGGCAGAGTCTAGTTCTGGCACTTGGAATCTGAATAGGCTTGACATTTTTTCCATTAATTGTCAGAGGAAACGGTTTGGGGGAGAGCTGTGTAGTACAATGGGAAAAGCATAGACTTTGGAATCATTCAAACCTGTGTTCAAAGCCTGGTTTTGACACTTAATAGTCCTGTGTCCTTGGGAAAGTTACTTAACCTCCAGTTGTTGAGATTACATGAGATAACATCTGAAGCAGCCTTCCCCCTTCTGTTTCTTCAGATCTGCTCTGTCCTCCCCCAACCCCCTCCCCCTTACCCCATCACATACTGTATTTTTTTGTAGCTTTTATCATGACAATAGTTAAGTAACATTTGTGTACAGTCCTTGTCTTACTTGACCATGAGGAGTTTCAGAACAGGAATCCTGTCTGAGATAGCTGGCATTTAGTGCTGCCGTCTATGGGGTCGCACAGAGTCTGACACGACTGAAGAGACTTAGCAGCAGCAGCAGCAGCAGTGTGTATTCATGAGTATTTGCTGGATGAATGAATGACATGTTAAAAATTTGTAGCCCAGTGTTAGTGCAGCTTCCTTTCTCCTCGCTGAGGAGAAGGATATCAGATTTTTCTCACATGTACACTTAATNCCCTCCCCCTTACCCCATCACATACTGTATTTTTTTGTAGCTTTTATCATGACAATAGTTAAGTAACATTTGTGTCCAGTCCTTGTCTTACTTGACCATGAGGAGTTTCAGAACAGGAATCCTGTCTGAGATAGCTGGCATTTAGTGCTGCCGTCTATGGGGTCGCACAGAGTCTGACACGACTGAAGAGACTTAGCAGCAGCAGCAGCAGCAGTGTGTATTCATGAGTATTTGCTGGATGAATGAATGACATGTTAAAAATTTGTAGCCCAGTGTTAGTGCAGCTTCCTTTCTCCTCGCTGAGGAGAAGGATATCAGATTTTTCTCACATGTACACTTAATTTTCCCCAAATAAGTCTCATAAGCCTTATTATGCTGCTGCTGTTAAGTCGCTTCAGTTGTGTCCGACTCTGTGCGACCCCATAGATGGCAGCCCACCAGACTCCCCCGTCCCTGGGATTCTCCAGGCAAGAACACTGGAGTGGGTTGCCATTTCCTTCTCCAGTGCATGAAAGTGAAAAAGTGAAGTCGCGCAGTCATTTCCGACTCTTCGCGACCCCATGGACTCCTCCATCCATGAGATTTTCCAGGCAAGAGTACTGGAGTGGGGTGCCATTGCCTTCTCCTATAGTTACTGTGAAATACCCACAGAAATCAAGGATGCCCCAGTTTTGTCAGGGAAGTTTTCCACGGTTTTTTGGCTTCTTGAATGTTGCTTGTCTTTACTTAATATTATTTTAAATGTGTTCAAAGTGGTAGAAGAATCAAAATATCTCCTTTTGATGGTAACAGTTCTAACAGACAATATGCAATAAAAGTGAAAGTGAAGTCGCCCAGTCTTGTCTGACTCTTAGTGACCTCATGGACTACAGCCTACCAGGCTCCTCCGTCCATGGGATTTTCCAGGCAAGAGTACTGGAGTACGGTGCCATCGCCTTCTCCGCCGCAATAAAAGTTAATGATAGTTCAAAACAAACCCTTGTTCTCTGGGCCTTTCTTTCAGGACGGGCTCAGTGCTTTATCTGATGAAATGAGCTGCGTTCATGCACTGGAATAATAGGAAGTGCATTGGTGCTGGTTCTTATGTCCTTTATTTATGTATTTTTGTTCTTGATATTTCTAGTCCTGAGTTTTTTTTCTTCCATAATTAAACATTTGACCGGTATAAGTTTCATGTATACATAAAAGCACACACATGTTCACAAGCATACATCTATAGTATAGATGTGTGCATGTGAGTGTGTGTGTATCATCTCTACATTTTTTCTATTTTTAAAAAAATCCACTCAACTGAGGAAAGAAAGGAGGGTAGCATTCCCCCAGCCCAAACCCCCCAGTTACCTGGCATAAGTTACCGTGAGCAGTTAATTGAGTGGAGAGTCAGGCTAAAATAATCTTTATACTACATCCCCCTGTGGGTCATGATTCAGCTACAGGATTTAATTTGCTTGCTTGTTTTTAGTGAGAGATTTATCGCTGAAGGCCTTCCCTTGTGGCTTAGAGGGTAAAGCGTCCACTTGCAATGCGGGAGACCCAGATTCAGTCCCTGAGTGGGGAAGATCCCCTAGAGAAGGAAGTGGCAACCCACTCCAGTACTCTTGCCTGGAAAATCCCACAGACGGAGGAGCCTGGGAGGCTGCAGTCCATGGGGTCACAAAGAGTTGGACACGACTAAGCGACTTCACTTTCACTTTATCGCTGAAGAATAAACCTTATCAGCTGGCAGTAGATTTTCATTGTTAGATAACAAAGTTTATTTGGATGCTTGGGAATGGGAGAGAATTTTTACACTGTTTTTGCCGTTAAGATTCTGTTGGAATTTATCTTGCGATGTCGTTAATACCACTGAAATGCTGAGAAGTCATTGGTCAAGAACACTTTGATCAGGGATGTCTGTTTCCCATTCTGTTCTCTTACTCCATGGAGACAGGTTAAAATGGGTTGTTATAAGTTTTTCTTACTTCCTGATGATGCAATATTATTCCTTATGAAGAAACTTAAGAGAAAAGAAAGGTCTTTTTGAATGGAATTCCATAAAGCTATCTCACTTGCTTCTGTTTTATTCTTCAGCTTTTCCATGAGTGGCTCTTTCCACGTTTATTTGATGGCTTATAGCTGTATCTGGTCCTTAGAAGGAAGAAATCTTTTTAGTTCCTTTTTCTTAATTTCTCCCTTCAGCTTTTGGTTCTTCAAAACTAGATCAAAGCAGAAATGAAAAGAGATGCCTCATCACTGATATCAAATAAGTGTTCTAATTTTATTTCCCAATTAAGTGGCAATTAAAAAGAAACTAATCAAGAGCTGCTTCAAAGAGAAAAGACTGGAAAGCAGAAGAAATGAAAAGTAAATGAGAGCCTATTTCTGGGAGACTGCTGCTCATGGCAAAGCAGTTTTGCTGATTTTTCACATTGTTTAACTAATGTGCTCACTCTAAAATGTCCCAGCTTTACTAAGTCTGCCCTTAACCCTTTCCCTGCAGAGTCCATAAGTTTGGGGACCACAGATTCAGTAACTTTAGGAGGTTGCTGCTTCAGCTCTTCCTTTAACCTTTTGTCTGAAACCTCTGCCCTACAAGCCTCTCTTCCAGCTCCCCAAAGGACGAGGCACTCTTGTGACAGTTGCATGTAAGGCCCATAAAATACGATGTTGTCTGTTAAAAGCACCAAAGCAGAAACAAAACTAATATTCTTTAACAGGGTCAGTACTTGCCGCAGATTTTTTTCCTCAGCTGCTGTCTTTGAGAGAGAGCTAAGGAGGCTTCACTATAGTTAAGTGGTCAATAAATGTTCTCTATTGCTAACGTAACTGTGTGCTGAACCCAGTGCTAAAACCCTTTATGTGGATTATCTTGTGTAGACTTAACTAATAAAGACTGATTTAGCTTTTGTAATGAGGCCTGGGATTTGCCAGTCCGCCTCTCCCTTTGACACCCAGGAGGATCCATTCAGAACTTGGTGGATTTCTTTTCCTTACTTGCATTGACTCCTTCCTCCAGACTCTGCAGCAGTGTGCGTTCTGTCTTTGTCTTTGAATGTGTTCAGTAACCCATGGACTTTCCCCAAACTAGGAACCAGTGGGTGATGGAGGTGGCTGGCTCCTTTAAATTGTCCTTGATAGACCTTGATAGGTATCTTTTTCAGAGTTCATTCCAAAGTGTGAAATTGCTGCCAGCGTTGAGTCCTTACTTAGAAAACTACTGAAAATGTTCTCTGAACTGCATCTGATTTGACCTTGGAGTTGCCAGGTTACAGTCTAGCTTACCAAACCAACCCAGAGTATATAGAATTTACATTTCCATCTCATTCCCATTTTGAACTACTTAGTGTATCAGGGCTCTTGTGACCGCTGAAAAAAACCAGCTTTCCTTCATGGCAGGATTGGCTGGTTCACCCCCAAAACTCTGGCTAACCCAGGGAGCGCAGAGGGTGGCAGTAAAACAATCTTTGGTAATCCTTTCCCATCCTGCTGATCTTCTCACAGGCCTCCTGGACACCTTGATGGCAGTAGTAAAGAATTTTTATTTTTACGATCTCTTAGGCCTCAAAGGCAGTATTTTGTGGGTGACTGACGGTGGGAGCTTGCAAAGTTTGGGGGATGGCATTAAGTGATTCTGCAGCCTCGGCAGTTCAGAGGATCGGCAGCTGTGTTGAGCCATACCACGTGGTTTCACCTGTCCCCCTAGTAAACACCACCGCGTTCACCTGGGTTTGGGTCTTCTGGATACGCGACCAGTAGCCTTGCTGGTGAATCATACCTCAGGAGTAAATTGATTTGCAGAAGGGGAGTTTCCTGGGAGTCCAGTGGTTAGGACTCAGTGCTTTCACTGCTGTGGCCCTGAGTATAATCCCTGGTTGGGGAACTAAGGTCCTGCAAGCTGCTGTGTGGCCAAAAAAAAAAAAAAATTGATTTGCAGAAGAATTTCCTGATGTCTACAAGTGGCATCAAAAGGACGTTGCTGCTGCTAAGTCGCTTCAGTTGTGTCCAACTCTGTGCGACCCCATAGACAGCAGCCCACCAGGCTCCCCCATCCCTGGGATTCTCCAGGCAAGAACACTGGAGTGGGTTGCCGTTTTCTTCTCCAGTGCATGAAGTGAAGAGTCAAAGTGAAGTCGCTCAGTCGTGTCCGACTCTTAGCGACCCCATGGACTGTAGCCCACCAGGCTCCTCCGTCCATGGGATTTTCCAGGCAAGAGTACTGGAGTGGGTGCCATTGCCTTCTCCAAAAAGGACGTTAGAGGCTAGTTATTTATTTATTAAGTTTCTCTGGAAATTTTGAGTTTGAGCCTCATAAAATAACTTCCAGCTTAATTCTACTTCTAGGAGGTAGAAAACAGGTAACCGAAAGTTGTGAATTTCCTTTTCTGAACTCTTTTTTTTTTCTTTTGATCTCATAATCAAACCGAAACCCATGGTCTGTGTTTCAGACATTGGAACCATTGGAAATGGTTAAAATGGAGCTTTTTTGTTTACTCTTGTAGGAATAGAACTGGTCCTAAGGAGGGAGGAGACAATAAGAGAGTTGAACATTGGATGAGAAATCTGATCATTTAAAATCTCAAACAGTGGCTCAAAAGAGCCCCGCGTCGCTACCACTCTCAGAACATTGGTGCAGCTGTCCTCTGGAAATATTGCTGAAGATGTTTTGTTGCCCCTCTTTTGGGCTCTAGCTTCTCAGGGTTTTATTTTAGTCTGTTACGCCTGGAAAGTATCAGTCAAGCATGTATTTGGTGAACTCTCAGTTGTGTGCTCAGCATAACTAGGGATGCTGTGAGAAACAGCTGTGTAAGATGGGATCCCTAGACTCAGGACAAATTTTATCTCATTGGGAAGCCAGGCCAGCAACCCATTATTATATGTAAAGTATTAAATTGTGCGGGAGATCATAACCTTAAAAGAGACAGGCCTCAAGGAGCACGCGAGCTGGAGTAATCAGAGGAGGCTTCCTGAATAGAACGCGGCTCGCTCTCCTTCTTGCCTTTAGTATCTGCTCATCTGTCACACAGAAATTTGTTTTAGGGCTTTTGAAGGTTCTGAGAAATTCTCACAGGGAATGAGACGTTAGTGTTTGGTAGTAGAGGGGCCCAGGTCCTTAGGTTGGTGACTTGTCCCTGCTTCCAATCAATTCGTTGATGCCTCACGTCCCTGGGCCTTGGTTTCCTCTTCTGTAAACAACAGGTTAAGCCAGATGGCCCTGAGAGCTCCTTCCAGCCCCAGTTTAGCTCCCATGCTAACAGCTTTCTGTCCCACAGCCCTGCACCTTTTAGTGGCATCGGCAGGATTGAGAGGAGGCCCAAGTCCCAGACCCACCCTGCTCCTGTTGTTTTGAGCGTCCCTGCTGTTCCTGTCAGCTTGCCCTTGCCTCCCACCACGCTCACACTCTGATGCTGTGCTCTGCTTCTAGAAATAAGTACTGAGGTTCCTTTTCCATCTCCTCCCCCAGCCCTGACTTTTTTCCAGAGCATCCATAGGATTTCTTACTTGTTTGAACTTAGAATATTTTGACCTTCCTTTAAAAATGACATTTCATGATCACTTGTCTTCCTTGTTCCTGGTTTTGTCATTCTGTTCATTCATCCCATACTTGCTAGGTTGGTTGTTAATGACTTGAGTTGATCAGCTTTACTTTAGAATGTACATTCCAAAATTTTTATGTGAATTCCTGTCTCCTTTTCCATTGCAGGCAAACAGCCCCTCTCCAAAAAAAAAAAGAGCTGGCAAGTTTCACTAATTCTCTGCTGATTATTTTGCAACCAAATGAACCAAAGGTAGACTTTGATTTGCCATATTCCAAGGCGCTGGCCCATCCCTTTGAAGTATGTTAGGGTGACTGACAGGTTTAGTAAGATCTCTGAGAGATTTTTTGTTTTCATTTGCAGAGTCCCAGCCTGCCCAGGGATACCCACCCATGGGGATGGACTTCAGGTCCCTTTAAAAATGAAGCCAAATTCTTTTGAGGAGGACCATGGCACCCCACTCCAGTACTTTTGCCTGGAAAATCCCATGAATGGAGGAGCCTGGTAGGCTGCAGTCCATGGGGTCGCTAGAGTCAGACACGACTGAGCGACTTCACTTTCACTTTTCACTTTCCTGCATTGGAGAAGGAAATGGCAACCCACTCCAGTGTTCTTGCCTGAGAATCCCAGGGACGGGGGAGTCTGGTGGGCTGCCGTCTATGTGATTGCACAGAGTCAGACACTGAAGTGACTTAGCAGCAGCAGCAGCTTGCTTCCATGGAGTCCTTTGGTTTCATTCTTCCTAAATCCGAATTGAGCCCATCCTTCTGTGAAATGGTGTTGGCTTCCTAAGATGCTTCCTAAGAAGCTACCCCTAATATTTCCTAAGAACTACTCTCAAGGCCTCTGAGCTTGGTTTGGTTTCTTACGGATAATTAAAGTTATTATAATCACCTAGAAAGCTAACCCTCCTGGGCTCCTTGGAAATCTCTTCTCTGAGTCACTTGTCTTCCTGTTTGGCTTGTTAACTGAGACCATGATGAGCTCATGATGTTCTGATGAAGGTGGCTCAGTACCTGGTCGCTCAGTGACTGACTTTGCTTTTAAACTTCCCTTTGTTCTTCAATTGTCTCCTCTCTGTGTTCTTCAGGTACAGGTTAAGACAGGATCGTTGCTCAGTAACTGCATGTGCAGATTCAAGCCAATGCAAGGAAAATGAAATGAGCTCTCTGGTTTTAGTTTAGATCTTGGAATTTGCCAGGCACTTGTATTAGTAATGCATAAAACAGAACAAGAGTTCAGCCCAAGTTCCTTCCCTAGAAATGGGGTCTGTGAAGAGATGGCTGCTTCCACTGAACAGCAAGAACAAAGGCAGGAAGGGAACTTTTTAGGGATTTCGCCCATGTGAAAAGATGTCTACAGTTGGAGGAAGTAATTTCTTCTATTTTCCTTATGTGAAATTGTGTTTAGTAAGTGCCCAGCTGGTTAATATGCTGCTGCTGCTGCTGCTAAGTCACTTCAGTCGTGTCTGACTCTGTGCGACCCCATAGATGGCAGCCCACCAGGCTCCCGCGTCCCTGGGATTCTCCGGGCAAGAACACTGGAGTGGGTTGCCATTTCCTTCTCCAATGCATGAAAGTGAAAAGTGAAAGTGAAGTTGCTCAGTCATGTCTGACTCTTCGCGACCCCATGGACTCCTCCGTCCATGGGATTTTCCAGGCAAGAGTACTGGAGTGGGGTGCCATTGCCTTCTCCGAGTTCTTCACTTTAACCTTTCTGATGCTTTTTTTTTCCGTAAAAAATAATTCTTATGGTAATTCACTTACAGGGCCCAGAGAATTCATTCCTAAGCTGAATAGAGTGAGGACTTATAAACTATCAGCAATGGGACCCTGCTTTGTCTCCTGCCATCAACCAGCTTTTAAACCTTATAATCCTGAGACTGAAATGAGAATGTCTCTGGAATCAGAAAACCACAGTGGAGTTGTCATAGACTGCAAACAGGCCTGTGCAAGATCTCAAAATTGAGATAATAAGAGGAATACTTTTACCTTCCGTTTGTAAATGGCTTCAGAGTTCCTGTTCTTTGCCATGGCCTTGGGGGTTTTGCTGAGCTCCTAGTTTTGGGGAATTTGCCTTACTCCCCCCTCAATGGTATCGGTGTTCCTCCTGTGGTGTGCCTTCGGGTCCCACTGATATGATACCTAGGAAGTGCATCTGCATCTGCACTTCACGACCTTATGCTGGGAGTAAAGTAATCCCCAGCCTTGACGTGATCTCTCTGACTTCAGTCTTTCTGCACCAGGAGCCTGATGAGAGGCCTGGCCCCACGGGTGCAGGCACACTTATTCCAGAGCAGGAGTGGTGAGGGTGGATGAGCTAGATGGGGACTGAATGTGAGGGGCCAAGGGGAAAGCTGGGCCGGATACCTTCTAGAGTAAGAAGCCGCTGTCACCGTAGACTTTCAAGCATGGGAGGGACTCATGGAAAGCCATTTTCACATTGGCAAGTCCCACTGCCATGCAGAGTTTAGGATAAGGCAGAGCAGTTGTGAGTCAAGGAGATCCAGGAAAGGCTGGGGATTCCTTTAGTCCAAGTGTAAGGTCATGAAGTGTGGATGCGAGTGCTTCCAGCCAGGACTGCTGCTACTGCTGCTGCTAAGTTGCTTCACTTGTGTCCGACTCTGTGCGACCCCATAGACGGCAGCCCACCAGGCTCCCCCATCCCTGGGATTCTCCAGGCAAGAACGTTGAGGAAGACAGAAATCTGAAGACATTCTGCAACAGGAAATGGCAGCACGTTGCTTGCTCCCTACACCACATACTAGGAGATGAGAGAGTTAATATTCATAATAACTTCCAGGCACTTTAAGACCATGAAGCCTTTCTGAATTATAAAATAAAGCTTAAATAGAACTTACCACAATGGTATGTAAAATGTATTTTATGCTATTTTAATTCTTTGAAAATTGGTTATCTAGCCTATACAGCGAAAACAATACCCTGCACTTAGCTGATCTGCAGATTAGGGTTTACGGTACCCTTTTATTGGACTCCTAATTTTGACTTTCTTTAAAAAAATTTTTTTTATTTGGGCTGTGCTGGGTCTTCGTTGCTGTTCGGACTTTTCTCTAACAAGCGGGGGCTTGCTCTATAGTCGTGGTATGCGAGCTTCTCATTGCAGTGACTTCTCTTGCTGCAGAGCACGGCTCTAGAGTACCGGGACTTAGTGTTTCCAGCAGTTGGGCTCCTGGGACTCCAGAGCACGGGCTCAGTAGTTGTGGTGCACGGGCTTAGTTGCTCCGAGGCATGTGAGATCTTCCTGGATGGGATTGAGTCTGTCTCTCTCTTGCATTGGCAGGTGGACTCATTACCACTGAGCCACCAGAGAAGCCCTTTATTTTGACTTATTTAATGGAACATTTCCAAAGAGAATGGCAGCGTGAGAGTCCGGCATTACTCCCAGTCTGACAATGCCAAAATCACCGAAAACATGGCAGGAACTTAACTTTGACGGTGGTTAGGAAAGCAGGCTTCAAAGTGAGCCTTAAAATTCATCAATAAAATCAAGGAAACCCAGAATCAAAACTAATATCTGAAACTCAACAAGAATTGGGAAAAAGCATTTGGGAGCAAATAAAAAAAAATGTTAGCAAAACACAGTGCAATATGTGATTTGTGTCTCAGTAGAAATGTTGAGAGACGATGCAGAGAACGATTTTTTAAAAGCCTGTAGAAAGCAATTAAATGTGGCTAAGAGATTGTTTCTGCTTCCTTCGTTGGATGAGTCATGCAGAAGGAAGGCAGCAGGAGGAAATTCCCCGTTGCTGTGGCTCACACGCACACACGTGTGGCCTGTAAGTCTCCTCTGAGCAGGGCCGGCTGGGCCTTCATTGTTGATGTTTCCCCAAGATTCCTAGCGCTGAGTTTTGCCGGTGGGCTGACAGTTGCCCTCTATCCTACAGGCCTCATTTAGGCATTTCTCATGGTGGCTTGACTATTTTGGACACAGATCACAGCAACATTAAGCTGCCCTTTCCCTTGCTCCTTCCTCCCTTCCAGAGCTGCCTTGTGTCTTAGGTTCAGCTGGGGCAGCTCAGAGAACCCAGTGCAGCAGGATGGGGGAAGTGGAAGTGAGGAAGAGTTTCCAAAAGACCACTTTGGGCTGTCATCCCTTTAAATTCTGGACTCAAAGGAAGAGTTGGTAACATGAATGCCCTGTTAACAATGCATTTACCTTTGATGGTGAGCAACCTGGCAATCTAAAGAAAGTGAACCATTGGAATCCCCTGGTGGTTCAGGGGTTAGGACTACACTGTTTTGCTGCTGAGGGCCCAGATTCCATTCTTGGTTGTGGAGCTAGGATCCTTCAAGCCAATCAGTGCAGCCAAAAAAATAAAGAAAATAAACCACATAAAATAGAAACAAGAACAGAAGAGGTCCTTTCAAACAAACAGGCTGTTCCTTGCACATGGCTCCCTCCCTGGTGGGAGTGGAGAGGAGCGCTGTGTCCGCTGGCATTCTCCAAATGCCCCTTCTGGGGCCTGGATTCTCTGGTCTGCTTCTGAAGCCCACAGGCTTAAGAAAGGTCTGGTTCCACAGAAAGCTCTTTGTCAGTGCAGCTCAAAACAGATGATTTTTTAAAAAGCCTGCATCAGTATTTACTTTGTCTTACAGTGGTTTGAGTCCAGCCAATGACACTGGAGCCAAAAAGAAGAAAAAGAAACAAAAAAAGAAGAAAGAGAAAGGCAGCGAGACAGATTCAGCCCAGGATCAGCCTGTGAAGGTAACAAGGAGGCTCTGTTTTCTTGGGCCTGAGAGTTGCTTTTTCAGAAGAGAGCGCGTTAGGATAAATACATGGGAACAATGTAATAGATTGCCAGTCTCCACTGGTATTACTTCAGGATGGAGGGGGAGGCTCCCTCTGCTGCCCGAGACCTAGGAAACTGCTGTTCTACCTTGAAGGGCACAGCAGGTTAGACATCTGAGGAGCACAGGGCCCCTCAGAGTTTACAGGTGCGTGACTGCCTGTGGTGCTGTGCTGGGTGCTGGGGAGGAGTTAATTCCCTTATGACAGCCCCGCTGTGGCCTGGAGTAGTGGCTCTTGGCCTTCGCTTTCTTCGGTCCCCACCACTATGAGAATGAAGGTCTGTTCCTTTTAAGGCAGACCTTTATGTTTATCAAGCATTCTCTTGATGCCATAGTCACAGTACTGAGAACTGAGACCCCCACAGAGCCCATTTCTGAGTTCATAGGTGAGAACCACTGGCCTAAAGCTTACATCTAAGACTGACACGTGGACACAAAACACAGAAGTGTGGGTAAGGATTGTTTTGTTTCGTAAATAAAACAACATTAAGAGAAGAAAACCTTTTAGGTTTACCCTGGCAGTCCAGTAGTTAAGACTCTGAGCTCCTAATGCAGGAGGCATGGGTTTGATCCCTGGTCAGGAACTAAGATCCCATATGCCACACACAGTCTGGTCTTAAGACATTAAATAAAGAAATAAAGATTAACATTTCTTAAAAAAGAAAAACCACCTTTTATTTTAGATAAGTGCTGTCCTCTTCAAAGCAGGCCCTGGAGGAAGCTCAAGACAGATCCATAATTCCTCTTTTAGTATTACCTCAGTTTGCAAGCCTCACAAAAAATCTAGTCTCATCAGTATACCCACCCTTTGCTTTATTCCTCAAAAGTTATACTCCACCTCAAATCTTCTACCTTATTGAGATAGAGCTTCAAGCAGTTTTTTTTAATATTTTCAATACCAAACCCACTATGAAAAAATAGTCACCACTGTTGACTACCATGTTGGCTAGCTAGGTTCTTGCCAGGCACATCGTTTAAATTAACGAGGTACCTTCAACTTCTCTACAAGGTAGGTGGGAGTCTTCCCATTTTAAAGATGTGAGGAAGTGGTTTACCCAGGTCTTTCAGTCAGGAATGCAAGCCCAAGCCCTACTTCCACTTCAGGGATTCTTGTTTGTTTCTTTCTCTGGGGGTGAGTGTTTGGATGACTCCAGTAGGGGGTTGAACTCAAACCTTTATCAAAATGGTTCACTTTGAAATTAGAAAATTGCAGCAAAACACCATTTGCATAGCCCTTCTGTTCTTATAATGAGGCCATACATTATAAGGAGTGTAGGAAAAAACCTAGCAACAGGAACAAAATGAAAATCACTTGAGAGTTCTGCCTCCCAGAAATGAGCGATATAAATATATTGGTTTGTAGTCTCCTTTTCCTTTATAATTTAAATGAAAAAAAGAAGTAGTAAGTGTTAGAGGAACCTAAAGGTATTTGTAGAATCTGAAACTGGACATAAGGTCCAGAAGCCATAAAAGAAAAAGTGACAAATATCAAACTTCTCTGAAAAAGTCCAAAGATAACAAAGTGGGCAGTTATTTGCACTACATAAGCCAGTCAGCTTAAAACAATGGAATAAGCAGGCCATTCAAAAGAAAAAGGTTTTTATATGAAAAGATGATTCAACTTAAAATGAAAATTAAAGCATCTATTCTCCCACCCCTAGATTGGCAGAGTTTAAGATTTGGTAAATCTAATGATGAGAGTCTTGAGAAACATACTCTCAATACACTGTTCGTTGTTTTCTTAATTGCTACTCTCTTCTTAAAGAGCAAGTTAATAATACATGTAATCTCAAATGTGCATCCCCTTTGACCCAGCAGTCTTCCTTTCTTAAACTTTACCCTGCAGAAGGACCTATTCAGTGAGCAAAAAATAGATGCAGAAGAAAGTTCATTACAGCACTGTCTGTAAAACTGAAGACCAGGATCACCAAATGCCCAGTGGTAGGAGGTTGGCCAGATACATTGTGGTCTGTGCTCATAGGGGAATCAGTTGTTGAATGGGCAGGTCCACATGACCTCCTGGAATGGTCTATAAGATACAATATTTAAAGAAGAACAATCAGTAAAATAATACTCTGCCATTCAATTTTGAGTTTTTGAAAATCGTGTGTGTGTTTGGAACTTGTATGCAAAAAAGTCTGAGATTATATTTGCCTTTTCCCACCCTACCTCCCAAATTTCAGACTGTTGATAACAAGGGTTATATTTGAGGGACAGGACTGTTGGGTTTTTCACCTTCTGTGTATATTTATATTGCTGCATTGTTTGAAATTTTACACTAAGCCAGGTTTTGCCATTAAACATCATAAGTCTAAGAAAAGAAACCCTGTGGGAAGTGCCCACCCGCCGCACAGCTCATCATCACTCACTCTCTCCAGTTGTCCTGCAGCAGTGACCTCTAAGAAGCACACCCCTTCTTTGAGTTGACTCCCTTACCTCCTGAACTTGACTAAATAAAAAATGCTTATTAACATAATGAGCCTTTTCTCTCCCCAACTTTGTCTTGTTCAGATGAACTCTTTGCCAGCAGAGAGGATCCAGGAAATACAGAAGGCTATTGAACTTTTTTCAGTGGGTCAGGGACCTGCAAAAACCATGGAGGAGGCTAGCAAGCGAAGCTACCAGTTCTGGGACACGCAGCCTGTCCCCAAACTGGGTATGTATGTGCCTTCTTCCCGAGGAGAGGGCACGGGAGCGCCTGAGCTGTGCCAAGGGTTCCACGCGGGATTTGTGGGGGAGGACAAGAGACTCCTGTTGTTCCTTAGTGGCCATTTTTAAAGGGTAGTCTTTATAATGCGGTTCAGAAAAGACTGTTGTTCAGGGACTTTATCGTTTCACAGTAGCCCATATGGAGAATAAACAGTGGTCCTTTTAGTTCATCATCATCCAGTATAAATCTGCAAAGAAAGACAGTGCCTTGGCGCATGATGAGTGGGGACGTGTGCCCATGTATGTATTGTTTCACACAAATTTTATAGAGACTGTCTTGTATATCTGGGCAAGTGTTTAATCCAGAATGGGCCAGTCCCCCACCTCTTCCCCTTGTCTTTCAGACAGTGTGCTGTGCTGACTGAATGCAAAATGACTTGACATTTTGATTAACAGTTATGGTTTAACACCTGGACTACCATATACAGGTTTGGTTGGCACCTCTTCAAAAAGCTGTGATGAACTCTCAGAAGGGTGGGACGGGCAGAAAATAAGTGCATTCCAGAAGGGACTGGTCATAGCAGGTCAGAGATGCCTGCTGACACCCAGCCACAGCTCGCCTCCATGGTGACTGCAGAGGGTGTTATTGCCAGGAAGTTTCTGAAATGATTGTGTCATGATTCTGGACCCATCAGTAGCCCAATTTCTATTATCTGTGTAACTGGGAAAGTAGGTATGTTAAAAAAAAAAAGTATATGTGAACCACAAACGTAGGTGACCTTCAGGCTGTCCATGTTAAACATGGTGAGAGCTGACTGTGTGGTGTGGAGGAGGGCCCAGGGCACAGCGGAAGGCTGGTGAGGGGAGGGGGCTTCTGTGCCCAAGGAGAGTCGTCTATTCCACAGCGTGCCCCTCAAACAGCAGGGTGGGCAGGCATTGCTGAACAGCTGGTAGACACGCAGACGCTCAAGCCCTAGAAGCTGCAGGGGGTTTGCATCCACTTTGAAAGTTTGAGAAGCTCCGCTCTGGAGCACATGGTTCACGGGCAGCTTAGTCACAGTCCAGAAACAGGCTGAGATGGTCCCCTGTCGGGTGGAGAGCAAAGCAATGCCCGGGTCGTTATGGGTGGTGAACGGGCAGCAGGCACTGTTCTATTGAAGTCTATTGACTAGAACCCTGCCCTGACCCATTCACTGGGTCTGTCGGGCTGCCCAGGCCATCCAGGTTCCAGGCCACTGGCTAAGCCCTCCAGCAAGGCTTTGGGTCACATGGACATGAATCTGAGCAAACTCTGGGAGATAATGAAGGACAGGGACACCCGGCATGCTACAGCCCATGGGGTCACAAAGAGTCAGACGCAACTGAGCAACTGAACAATAAGTGCTGTTCAGTTCAGTCGCTCAGTCGTGTCCGACTCTTTGCGACCCCATGAATTGCAGCATGCCAGGCCTCTCTGTCCATCACCAACTCCTGGAGTTCACTCAGACTCACGTCCATCGAGTCAGTGATGCCATTCAGCCATTTCGTCCTCTGTCGTCCCCTTCTCCTCCTGCCCCCAACCCCTCCCAGTCTTTTCCAATGAGTCAACTCTTTGCATGAGGTGGCCAAAATACTGGAGTTTCAACTTTAGCATCATTCCTTCCAAAGAAATCCCAGGGCTGATCTCCTTCAGAATGGACTGGTTGGATCTCCTTGCAGTCCAAGGGACTCTCAAGAGTCTTCTCCAACACCACACTTCAAAAGCATCCATTCTTCGGCGCTCAGCCTTCTTCACAGTCCAGCTCTCACATCGGACATCACTAGTGCCGGGTCCCAGTGGCCCCCCCCCAGGAAGAATCAAGAGCTACATGCTCCACCTCTGAGTGGGTTACGCAGACGTTCAGAGGGAGCTGACATGCATCTTTACTGGGTTTTGGGGTTTTTTTTAATATTTATTATTTATCTGTTTGTTTATTTGACTGGACTGGGTCTTAGTTGCGACATGTGGGATCTTTAGTTGGGGCATTTGAACTCTCCTGAGTTGCCTCATGTGGGATCTTAATTCCCCAACCAAGGATCAAACCTGGGACCCCTGCACTGGGAACGTGGAGTCTTAGCCACTGGAGTAACTGGGAAGCCTCCATCTTTGCTGTGTTCAGATGGAGTTTTGGTTTGATTTGATTTTTCATTAAGAATTTGCAAATGGGTGACTTCATTCTTTATAGACCACCTGGTCAAGAGGCAGGTTGGGATAATGGAGTTCGCTTGTCTTTTGCTTCAGTTCATTTGCTCTTTGTTGTTTGCCAAAGTTTCTCCCCCCGTAAACTAGAGGGTGCTCCAGTTTTATTCTCAGAAAGCTTATGAAAAAGCCACAGTACTCCTCACCAGGACCTGGATGATCTCGGAAAGGGGGAATGAAGCTCAGTGTTTTTTTTTATTTTATTTTTTTACTATTTATTTGGCTGCATTTGGGTCTTAGCTGAGGCATGCATGATCTCTGACCTTCATGGTGGGATATGGGATCCAGCTCCCCAACCAGGGACTTAACGCTGGCCCCCTACACATGGGGAGTGTGAGTCCCAGCCACTGGACCGCCAGGGAAGTCCCGGCTCAGTTTTGTGTCCTCACCCCGTGCCTGTGGCAGCATGGAGTGTGGGACGTTTTGTAAGAGGGATCACTGCCAGTATCTGGCCAGTCTGCCTTTCAGGTCAGTCAAGTCCACATAAAGGAGTCCTCCTCTGTGTCTGCGTTAGCCGATAGAAAGTACTGCGTCACAGGCGTCAGGTGGTCCACGTGGCTGAGGTGTCACCCTAGTTCTGCTTCTGAGTGTCCTTTGGGTGGTGTCGTTTATAGCTTCTTGCTTTATTTTTTCCACTTAAATGAGGGCTAGTAATTTTGGATCTCAAGCATATCAAATGTCCGGGTTTGCTGCACTGCCCGACTTGGGGGAGAGTTAGAATTAGATTGTTTCTCACTCAAGAGACCTAGGGGCTTCCCTCATGGCTCAGACGGTAATGAATATGGCTGTAATATGGGTTGGAAAGATCCCCTGGAGAAGGGAATGGCTACGCACTCCTGTCTTCTTGCCTGGAGAATTCCACAGACAGAGAAGCTTGGCAGGCCCCAGTCCATGGGGTCGCAGAGGACTCGGGCACGACTGGGCAACTAACACTTTCAAGAGACCCAGAATTCTTTAAAAATCATCCTCCTAATTTCAAGTATACAATCATCCTAAGTTCACCATTGAAAGGCTTCTAAGCAGCCAGTGTTTTCAGCTGTATAATGGTTCTCTTGTGTGCCCAAATCAACTTCTCATCCCCTTTTTCAGACTGTGTCATTCTCCTTTTTAAAAGTCACCCCTTTTCCCACACTAATGGAAGGATGAGGAATCCTTTTTCTTTGCCTGACCTTAGTGGGTTGGAATCTGGCCATAGATAGAAAGTAACTCTACCAAAGAAAGGGAGAACGCGGACTTGGACTTGGTTGCCCTGGGCCCTGAAAGAGAGGTTTCCTCACTCTGTCCTTCCCTTGTCCTGCTTGTTTGGCTTAAGGTCTCCCAGATCTCACATTCTTTTCTCCCAAGTCCTTCACAGTTTCCCTGCAGTGCTTGCTATTTGGATCTTGAATATTAGAAGGCAAAGAGAGAGTTTAGGGGTAGAGTGTGCAGAAAGGAACCAGGTTTGTCTTTCAAAGTTCCCAGTGTCCTCCACAGCAGGTTCATGGAGGCCCAGAGACAATTGGCTGCATTTCTGCCCCCTGAGAAGCAGCCCCCCGCCTTCTTGACCAGAGGTGCTCATAAGCCAGTAGAAGGTGGCGGGCAGGACCCCTGGGCCGCTCTCAACATTGCCGGCACCCCAGACTGCGAGTCTGTTCTGAGTGGCTTCTGTTTCTCAGTTTCCTCTCTCTCTGCTTTGTCAGCTTTGTCTTGCAGATGGTAAATAGCCTTTAGATAACCTATGAGAACCAGCTTGTCAACACACAGATCAAGACTTACCAGTTGAATATTTTGTATATAAGTTCACTCAGCTGACAAGCACTTATTGAGTGCTCTTTGTACAATTCAGACCTCAGGATGTCTCTGCGCCCTCCCACCCCCCTTAAAGACCCATTCAGGATGTCCCACAGCCCTCAGGATAAAGTCCAGCGTCTCGCAGCTTGCAGGATCCTCCACAAT
>SJXQ01002661.1:706711-724800 GCA_006408695.1 Aepyceros melampus
AATGGCCCCTGCTCTTCTCTTCAGCCTCCTCTCCTAGTTTCTTTCCCCTTCTTTCATCTCCAGGTCTTGACTCTGTTCTTCCCGCAGTGTACCCACCCTCCCTGCCCCACCCAGTCTACCCCTGCCTAATTCCTAATTATCCTTGAAGTCACATCTTTTTTTTTCTTTTTATGCAGGATCTTAGTTCCCTGACCAGGGATCGAACCTGTGCCCACTGCAGTGGAAGCACGGAATCTTAACCACTGGACCGCCAGGAACATCCCTGAGGTCACATCTTTAGATGTTTCTTCTAAGAGGTCTTTCCTCCATCTCCTCCTCACGCCCCCATACTTCATTATTGTGGACTTTCATTGTGCTGAGTGGCAAGTGCCCGCTTGCTTTGTCTCTGGGCCCCATGATGACAAGGACCTGCGTCCATGTCATTCACCAGCTCCTGCCCCCGAGCTGGCGCTGTGTAGGATTCCGAGAACAGATGGTGAAGGTGCAAATGGCAGTGCCTGGTGCAGCCTGAATGAAATGATTTGGCCTTGAGACTGTTGTCATCTGGTGGGGAGGATCACTTGTATCTTGTCCGTGAGATCATCTTGGGGAAAAACGATAAAAGGGTTCTGAAGTTTAAATAAAAGGGGGTATAAACTCAAAACAAGATAGGGAAAATTGATTAGCACCTACTCAAGTGCTAGGGATCCGTGGTGTTTCCCAGGGGTCTGGCCCTTGGCTTACTAGGCTCAAAAAATTATACATGGCAAGGAAATGAAAGTGGATTGACTTCTAGTCAATTAATTCACAAGGACTACTTTATGAATTAATCAAAAGGCCAGTTTCTAAACTAGGGGAGAAAAATATAGCCTTTCTCCCAAGGAAACCTTCACTTGAGAGCAGCTTATAAATAGGAGTCAGCCGGATTCTTCCTTTCTGTGATCCCATTGTTGCCTGTTGTTTGCAGTCTTTGACCCTTAGCACATTGGTTATGACTTGTTTCTTGACTCTTTCCCCAGAAGATGGTATATCTTGTGAGGCCAGGACCTTTTCCCAGCCCTGTCCTGGTGCATGATGTCCAGCCGGTATTCAGTAAATGTGCTGGGTGAGAGTTAGATGGTCAGTCCTGATGGTGGTGTCCTTGGCTGTTGGCCAGATGCAGCCATTTGCACTCTAGCTGCCCCACGGATCCACCCCTGGGAGGGTCCACAGTTGCCTGTTGCACGTTAGAATGGGGTGTTTGGGTCAGGAGTCTGACCATCAATGAAAGCTTGAGCTGAATGACAAGAATGTGCAGACCCTGCGCTGAGAGCCATGCACTCAGTGGGTCCTCTGTAAAGGCTCCTTATTTATTTTTATAAATTTTTGTTGTTTTCTCTTTTTTGTTGTTTTTAATTGGAGAATAATTGCTTAACAATGTTGTATTGGTTTCTGCCATGCAACAGCTCAAACCAGCCATTAGCACTGTATCTCCTCCCCCTTGAGCCTCCCCTCCCCGCCCCCGTCCACCTCTCTAGGCCATCACGGAGCTCCAAGCAGGGCTCCCCATGCTGTGCAGTGGCCTCCCGCTAGCTCACTGGCTGCTTTACACATGGTGATGTATATACGTCAAAATTTTATTTACTTATTGCTGTGCTGAGTCTTTGTTGCTGCACAGAGTCTTTCTCTAGTTGCAGGGAGCCAGGGCTACTTCCTAAGTGTGGCGTGCAGGCTTCTCATCGCAGCCGCTCCTCTTGTTGCAGAGTGTGGACTCTAGAGTGCTGGCTCAGTAGTTGTGGCGCACAGGCTTAGTTGCTCCACAGCATCTGGAATCTTCCTGGACCAGCGATGGGACACATGTTCCCCGCATTGGCGGGTGAACTCTTAACCACTGGACCACGTGAGAAGTCCCGAAGACTCCATTTTTAAAGTGTACTAAACATTGCCTTCTTCTGAGTTGTGAACATGAATGGATAAGCTCTGAACTGTAGAAACTACTAGGGCCAAATAATTCCAGGGGCTGAAATGACGTGGCTGATGCGTCTGAGTTCTGTCCGATAGGTTTGGTTTGGCTGGGGTTAGGAATCGGGCTCTGTATTCTCAGCATCCCCTGCACCCCTTGCGTACTGCACAGGGGAGTGGTGTCTATCCTGGGGGGATGTTGTGTCAGGGGGTGACTTCCCAGCAGTGTGGTGTAGACTCAGTGATTGAGCCCGGAGGTGCTCACAGGGCTCTGTAAACACCATGGGCCCGAGTTGGCAGCTGCAGTTAACTGGCCCCTGTCAGTGAAGGCCCAGGCTGGCAGGACCCAGAGAGAGCTGGGCGCCTGGACGCCATTGTCCAGCTCAGGAATGGGCCCAGTACATTGTCACTGCTGTTGACACAAAAGCTGCCTTGTTGCAGTTCCTTATAAATCCATCCAGGACTATGGTCCTGGGCCAGAGCCATGACAGCACTCTACACCAGCTGGGAGGCAGGAAGCCAAGTTAGTCAAGATACATGTTTGTCATTTAGTAACCGAAGGGAGATTTAAAAGAAGGTCCAAGACACAAACCACCTTGGCTCCCAGGATTGTTCTGAAGTTTGGCCACGAATTGGCCCTCAGTTAAGGGCCAAGGGTAGCTGGAGAGACGGTCTGCCATTGCCAAGAAGAGAATGTTCTTCGGATGGAGGGCTCTTGGGGACAGGAGGAATTTGCTGAGGTCAGTTTTTGAGCTGAGCCCCTTCCCTCCCCAAGAAAACCAACGGTGAAGCTCATGGCTGTGCTCTACTTGCAGGAGAAGTTGTGAACACGCACGGTCCCGTGGAGCCTGACAAAGACAACATCCGCCAGGAGCCCTACACGCTGCCCCAGGGCTTCACCTGGGACGCCTTGGACCTGGGGGACCGTGGTGTGGTGAGTAGGCCTGGGCTGACCACCAGCGTGGACAGGGCACCACGTTCCCCGAGAGCCCAGCCACGATGGCTGCTCCTCGGGCCTTCCACGAGGACTCTTCTGAGAGGAGCCGAGCCAAGCACGGCTCGCAGATCCCTCCCATCTGTTGATCTGGGATCTGCCCGTGACTCCGCCTGAATAGCACACAGCCTCTCTGGCGCCGAGAATTAACCCCGCAGCTTGCTCCCCAGGGCGGATGCCTCTTCTTGATGCTTTCGTTTTCCTTGTTTGTCCGTTCATTTGGTCCCCTGTCTTAGCGATGGAGTGGTCTGTTACTTGGGTGACATTCTTGGCCTGCCACACTTCCTGTGCTTAAGTCTGCCCCTCTACCCCTGGTGACTCAGTTTCCTCTTAAGCACTAGATTGCTTGTTCCAGGAGTCCCTGCCCTGCCTGGATGAAAAGGATTTGTGAGATTAAATAGACTTTTTGGTAGTTTGCCTTGTTCCCAACAGCTTGGAGCCCCAGGGTATTGGCCTTGGTCCCCCGACTCTGGCAGAATACATCTAAGGCGGCCCCTCTTCTCTCTGCAGCTGAAAGAACTCTATACTCTCCTGAATGAGAACTATGTGGAAGATGATGACAACATGTTCCGATTTGACTATTCCCCAGAATTTCTTTTGTGGTGAGTTGTAAGGACTTTCCTACGGTTCTGAAACCACAGAGCAGAAAAACAAGGCACCAGATTGTTCATCCCTCTTAAGTGCCAACCTTTTAATGGCAAATCGGTGTGTGGTTTTTGAGACTTGCTTCCAGTGGAGCTCAGAATTGAAACTTTATTTAAGGCACAATGACTGGGTGAGAAATTCCTTTATGGAATTGGTACCCAGAAGAAAAAATCGTCTGTTGTATAATGACTTTGGGTAAGAAGGGAAGGAGGGATGAGACCTGCTAAGATTTAAAAGAATAGAGGGTCATTTTCAGTCTATTTCCTAAGCATACTTGGTTGTATAGAAATGGCCTTGCCTGGCTAAGCACCCCCACCCCTTTCCGGCCTCATTTAATATCCAGGGAGGTAGGGCATGAGGCTGGCACAGAGGGGACCTGTCTGAAGGGGGAGGGAAAGGAAGACTGCCAGGTGGAAGGCGGGGAGGAGATGGAGCCCAGAGCTCCAGAGGCTCCACAGCCGGCTCCTGACCATGGGACCCGCTGGATTTGGAGCCAAGGAGGCTGGGGCTCCAGCTAAGGCTGTCAGAGTGGTGAGCACAAAGAAACTGGATCAGTGTGAAGTCTTCAGTGTGACAGCCCTGGGTGGGGGAAATAGGCCGAGTGGACTGAGCAGCGAGAAAGGGCTGTGACTTGGTCCCACTGATGTCCAGGAGGATTTGGCCTGAAAGTGGATTTTAGAGAATTGAGCTGTTCCCTCCCCAGGGAGATGGTAGCGTGAGGTTAGAGCCAGACTCGGTGGTGGGGCCAGACAGTCTGCCCAGCCCGCTGGCAGGCAGCCCCATGCCCACAGCTCCTGTCTCTCTTCCAGGGCTCTCCGGCCGCCTGGCTGGCTCCGCCAGTGGCACTGTGGGGTTCGAGTGGTCTCAAGTCGGAAACTAGTTGGGTTCATCAGCGCCATCCCGGCAAACATCCATATCTACGACACGTAAGCACCAGCGCTGCCCCCGCCCCATATCCCTACCGTCCTGCTTGGTCTTGGAAAGTGGGGGGAAAACATATACATAGCTTCCATAGAAGCAGGAGAGAAGTTCCCCTGACAGGAGGGAACTTGGTTCCTAGGAATAGAAATTCATAATAGGAGGTGCCTATCTTGCTCTGAATTGTTGCTGGAGCTCTTGTCTGTGACCTGGGCTGGAAGGGGTCCACCCTGAGGGCCGACCCGCTCCCTGACCAGCTCCATATTGGCACTTGTGTCAGTCACGCGTGGCCATCTCCAGCCTCTCAGAAGTGGGCCGGTGTGGCTCATATCCACGGTTGCGGGGCCTTCCAGCTCTGCTCTTCATTTCTTTGAAAATGTCAGAACCATCTATCTAGCACAGTCTTCTGGGCTTGGGGGAGTCAGAACCCCTGAAATTGTAGGATAGCCCTTGACTTCTGTGGGGTTCCTGATGGCTGAAGGTGGGGCTCGCTCAGCCTGCTCCGGAGGCTTCATCAGGAAGATGCTGGTGGTGCCTTAAATAAAGGAGTTTGCTTGAGTCCCACTTACCTTTGGAAGTAGAGTCTATGTTGAGGAGAGAGCGGGTTCCTTGCCTGGTGCAGCAGAGCAGGGTGAGGGAGGGCGTTTCTGGCTGCTGAGCACAGGTAGGGCCAGAACACGAGCCTGTGCTGGGGGCCCCCCTCCCATGCTTGAAGGGATGGCCTCGCCTGTTGAAAGCCTCGACCCTGGGTTTTCTTTTGACTCTGCAGAGAGAAGAAGATGGTAGAGATCAACTTCCTGTGTGTCCACAAGAAGCTGCGCTCCAAGAGGGTGGCTCCCGTCCTGATCCGTGAGATAACCCGGCGGGTCCACCTGGAGGGCATCTTCCAGGCTGTCTACACTGCCGGGGTGGTGTTACCAAAGCCTGTCGGCACCTGCAGGTAAAATCTCTTCTTGGAAAGGTTCTCGAAATGGTGGTGTGCCCACTCTAGTTGGGAGCTTGTGTCACCGTGAGTCACAGCTCTGCCCCTCAGCTCAGTGCATGGCCCAGAGCATTCGCTGCTCTGGTGTCTGAAAAGGTGGGTGGTGGTGCCCACAGGAGCCGGTTGGGGCACACGGGGAGTGAACAAGAATCTGTAGGAACGATGGCCTGCACAGCGCCTGCCCTGTCCAAAGGGGTCAGGCTTTCTTAGCTTCCTCTGATTCCTGCCATGTGGAAATGGAAGGGGGGTCAGTCTGCTGGGGGGTTTGTTTTAAAGGATGGGCCCAAATCTGGTTCTTTATGGTAAATGTCCTATAGTTTTAAATGAGTGGCTCAGTTTTGTTCTGAATACTATGTGGGCCAAAGAGAGCATGTCTCATCTCTGTGTGAACCAAGCAAAACCTCTGCCTTCGAAAGTTCTTTGGAACAATTGAGTACACTCTGCCTTAAGAGCTTCTAAAGTGAAAACATCAGTTAGGCGCCAAAGAGGAGGGAGGCAGAGGCTGGATGTTCAGAGAACCTCAGGTCTTTTCCACTGACTTGATTCCCCGAGTGAGGACTACTTGTCCCAAGACAACTGCTGGTACGGAGGAGGGGCTTGTGAACTTGAGAAAGAAATTACGGAAGAGCTGTGGCCTCTGCACTCACTGTGGGTTGGCGGAGCTCCTGGGCAGCCGCTCAAGCGGGGCCCGGCGGCTCTCTCACGCCACCTGCTGGCCATCTGGAGAGGTCCTCTTAGTGCAACTTGCCACGGCCCTCGGAGGACAGGAGGTCTGTGTCCCCACAGGTACTGGCATCGGTCCCTAAATCCCCGGAAGCTGATTGAAGTCAAGTTCTCCCACTTGAGCAGAAACATGACCATGCAGCGCACCATGAAGCTGTACCGACTGCCAGAGGCCAGTGGGGCCCCGGGGCCTGGGCAGGAGCGGGAGGGAGGCCCAGAGAGCCTGGCGGGGCTGGGCCAGGGGCAGGGGGCTCTCTTACCAGAAAAGCAGCCCAGCCCATAGTTTCCGGATTCCTAGCCTTTGCCTTTCTGTCCTCTTATCTGTAGCGCGGGTTTTATTTTAGTTGGACTTTCTGTTTTCCTGAGCCTGCACCTGGACTTGCTTCTCTGCCATCTGTTGGCAGACTCAGAGAACACCTACCTCAGCCTAAGGGCAGCACAGTGGAGAGAGGAATCTGCTCGCTATACTGCAGCCCATCCCAGGACCAGTGTAAACGAGCCATAGAGTGTCTGTTGCTACTTCTGCCAAGTCGGGTGAAGGGTGGGTGACTGAGCCTGCGAGGGGAGCTGAGATTTCCAGGCTCAGTCCTCCTGCTCAGATCTTGCTGCTGAAAGGTCCAGGCAGCTTCAGTGAGCTAGTTTTCAACTCTGGGCCTTGGTTTGCCAGGTTTGCCAGTAAGATGGATGCTCCTGGGTCTTACAGTCCTTTCTTTTCGCTCAGAGCCCTTCCAGGCAGGGTCAGCACAGTCGCTGGGTGCCGGCTGACCCGAGGGATGACCCACCCCTGGACCAGGGTCATCAGTGTCCAGCTTGTCCCCAGTTAGGCTCTGCCTGGGAGACCAGACTAGGGAGCCACGATGAGTGCCCCCTCCTTGCTATTCTCATGCTAGACTGGTCCTGCCTGCTAGGCACACAGAGAGCGTTCTTTTAAGTGGTGCTGCAGCCAGGAGAATGTCTCTGGATCTCCTTGCCTGGGGGAGAACCCCAGCAAGGCTGCTTTTTCAGTCCAGGATTTGAGGTGTCACTGTGGGCGGTGCCATGTAGAAATAAGGTCAGTGAGTGTTCCCTGGCGACATCAGGTTAGCAAGGAATTTTGGCAGCTGGAGTTTCTGGAGCTGCAGTTTTAAAAGCAATTCCTGTTCACCTGAAATGAACACAACTTTGTTACTCAACTATACTCCAGTATAAACCTAAAAATAAAGCAGGTCTTACACTGGGAAGCAGTTGTGTCAGACAGTGACTGAGGTATATAAACCTGTTGTTATTTAGTCACGAAGTTGTGTCCTGACTCTTTTCTGACTCCATGGATTGTAGCGTGCCAGGCTCCCCTGTCCATGAGATTTCCCAGGCAAGAGTATTGGAGTGGGTTGCCATTTTCTTCTCCAGGGCTCAGCGTTGAACCCTGTCTCCTGCATTGGCAAGCAGATTCTTTACCACTAAGCCACCAGGGAAGCCCCATATAAACCTACTCCACCCCATTTTCCTTATTTGGCTGACCTCACCTCAGACGGTAAAGAATATGCCTGCAATGCGGGAGACCCAGTTTCGGTCCCTGAAGATCCCCGGGAGAAAGGAGTGGCTACCCACTCCAGTATTCTTGCCTGGAGAATGGGCAGAAGAGGCTGGCGGGCTATAGTACATGGAGTCGCAGAGTCGGACACTGTCGAGTGACTAACACTCCATTTTTTTCACCTTTGTGTGTTAAGCCCTTGGGGATGTTCCCTCAGCCACAGTATTCCCGCTCTTCACATGGCTTCTTTTCCACTTAAGCATTTTCTAAGGAGAAGCAGCTGTGGAGTGAGATTCTGGCAGGAGATTAAGTCCTGGGAATTTAATGCTTTTCTTCTGAATTTAGCTGGCATCATTGTCCTGCCAGGGGAGCTTCTGGTACAACGCTGTCCTAGTGGACATCCCTAAGTGGCCATCCAGTCTGGGCCCTGCTGGGCCCCGGGGTCCCACGGTGCCTGTGGCTGGGTGCTTGTCTGTGAAGTGCTCTAGTCGGTAGGAGACGGAGCAGTGTGGAAAGAGATGAGCTGCAGTTGAGTGGGAGAGGGTTGTGGGGCTCGAAGGTGGAGAGCTAAGAGAGCCTTTGTGAGGCCCAGGAGCAGCTCTGGGCTGGACCCACTTCAGCACATCCATGTGTTGGCCAGGGCTTCTCCATCACGGCACCGTTGACACTCTGGGTTGGGGAACTGTTGGTCAAGGAGACCATCCTGTATGTTGCAGAATGTTTACCAGCATTCCTGGTTTCTCCATGCTAGTAGCCACCCTCCCCTTAATGTGACAACCCTAAAACATCTCCAAATATGGTCAGATGTCCCCTGGGAGGCAAAATCGCTTCTGTTGAGTGCTCCTGGGCCAGAGAGACAGACGGTCACAGCTACAACAGCCACTAGTTTTGAGGGTGCCTGGTGTTGGGCCCTGTGCTGGGGCGTCTGGAGCAGGCGGGGGCTGTGATGGGCTGTGTTTTCTTAGGAAGCCAGCCTGGGCCATGTGGATAAGAGATTGACGCAACAGCCTTAGCCAAGGATGGCAGCTTTAACCAGCAGGGAAAGGGCCAGATTCACTGTGAGGGTGGGACTTGTGCTTGCGGATGTGGACGGGGGTGAGAGGGAGCTGCCTAAGATGAGCGAGGAGGCTCTCTTGAGGGTCTAGGGGGATAGACTCAGGGTCAGGGTGGGAAGGGAGACAGCATGGGCTTTTCGGTTTGTGGAGGACTTGAGAGGGAGCCAGGGCGCTCATGGTCAGCACATCTCATGCTCTGTGGTTTCTTTCTTCTAGGCTCCCAAGACAGCTGGGCTGCGACCAATGGAGAAAAAGGACATTCCAGTAGTGCACCAGCTCCTCAGCCGGTACCTGAAGCAGTTCCACCTCACGCCTGTCATGAGCCAGGAGGAGGTGGAGCACTGGTTCTACCCCCAGGAGAATATCATCGACACTTTTGTGGTGGAGGTGAGCATGTTCTGGGCCTTGGTCCCGTGGACAGGGAGGCGTTCTCCTGCAGTGACGGGTATCCGCGGCTCGAGGAGCAGTTCCCTCCCGGAGAGTTGGCACCCTAGCCTTCCTGGACCACCTGTGCTTGGGCTCCACTAAAGGCAGGAAGTTGTAGCTTGCATTTGCTAAAAAGAGCTCTTCTGGACCTGGCGTGAGCCCTTTATCTCTCCCTCCCCGCTGTTGACCCTGAGCAGAGAGCGCTGAGCCCCGCTCGGTCAGGTGAGCTCTGCTGGGTCTGGAGCTGGCTGGACGTTTGCGGGGCCGTGAACTGTGAGAAGGCCCTGGTGCCGCAGGCGGGGAAGAAGTGCGGCAGAGTCAAGCCCCGGCCCAGCCTGGGTTTTCCTTCCAGCGATGTCCTCAGGTTCCCTCTTGATGTGTTTTCTCCTCCCTGCGTATCCTGTTTCAGTTTCCACCCATTCATCTGGAGGGACAGAGCTGCCCGAGGGTGGCGGAGGGCACTGGGAACACTCTGTTCCCAGGCTGCACGGCCCCTGTGCCGATGTGACCCTGCCTTCTTTGTTGTCTTCCCATCAGAATGCAAACGGGGAGGTGACTGATTTCCTGAGCTTTTATACACTTCCGTCCACCATCATGAACCACCCGACCCACAAGAGTCTGAAGGCTGCTTACTCTTTCTACAATGTTCACACTCAGACCCCTCTCCTAGACCTCATGAGCGACGCCCTCGTTCTCGCCAAAATGGTGAGGAGCTGACCAGAGGGAAGGGGCGGTGGGGCGGTGCTGAGCGCGGCTCGCAGGAGCTGCTCCTGGGCAGGGGGCCTCAAGGCCTCCTCGCCCTCCTGCTTCACTCTGGGAGCAGCCCAGCAGTTCCCATCCAGCAGCCCAAAAACTAGGAGGGAGCAAGGAGCGTCCACACCAGGTGAAGGCATTGAACTGATTTATTTCAGTGAGTTTTGTTCTCACGGGAGGCGCAGCCAAGGAGCCTGAATAGCCAGCTCTGCACGGGGAGGTGAAGGGTTCTCCTTACGACCTCCCCAACATGGGAATGGGGAGATTGGTGGTGTCTGTTGTGGTGAGTCATCAGACTGCTGGCTGGAGGGCATGGTGGGGAGGGGCCCAGGTTTCTCTTTCACCTGAGAGGTCACCCAGCAGCCCTGCCCCGTGGGGTCTACCTGCGCTCGGCCTGGCCCACTGTGCACCAGCCGCCAGCCACCATCCAGTCCCTGATCGAGTCTGTCAGCCTCAGAGAAGCATGTCACATGTCATAAAGTCCCTCGCTGTGCCAAGGCCTGGGACTTGGGGCGTCAGGGAGTGGAGGAGCAGTGAGGCTCGTGGGAGTCACCTTCTCTCAGGAAAAGGTTCAGGGCTTGGTCTCCAGAGAGGATTGGAAGTTACGTGCATGTTTCAGGGAAGCATAGCAAGGAGCAGTGGGAGCGGCGGCCTGGACACTGGGTGCGCAAATGCGTCCTTGGGGGGACTCTGCGGAGAGGCCAGGTGAGGTGGCACTCAGCACCTCATGAGAACTGCCACCGGAGAGCAGGGCGCTGACGGGAGTCTGGATGGCCACAGAAGCAGCAGGTGCCTCTGAAGGTGGATTGCTGCCCTGGCCGCCTGCCCGCAGGGCAGTTCTGATACAACAGAAGAGAGAGGGCAGGAAGGTGAGGTGCCGTCCACCCATCCTCACCTGTCCTTGTTTCTCCCTGCTGCCTCGCAGAAAGGGTTTGATGTGTTCAATGCACTGGATCTCATGGAGAACAAAACCTTCCTGGAGAAGCTCAAGTTTGGCATTGGGGATGGCAACCTACAGTATTACCTGTACAATTGGAAGTGCCCCAGCATGGGGGCAGAGAAGGTATGTACGTTCTGGGCACCGCCCCCCACTGCGCTCCCTGGCAGCCGGGCCCACGGTGGGGCTGGCCTGGATCAGGTGTTGGCATCTGTAATAGAAGCAGGCCTCGGGTCTGGGATCCAGCATCAGTCTGGACCCTGGAAGAGTCCTCTCCCTCTGGTGGCCACACAAGCAGGGGCAGTGTTCCCCTTTGAGCAGCAGGTGTGAGGGGGCAAAGGGCACAGGCCCCTGAGCCACACAGAAGTGGGAAGGTTGTCACCTCCTCCCACTAGGTGAGCAGCCTCGTCCAGTGGGACAGGGCTTTGGGACTTCCCAGGACACTGGCCAGTCACATGCCCGTGGTCTTCCAGGAAGAGAGAGTCTGACTCGAGGGGCTGCTGCCTTCGTCCCAGCATGGCCCTTCCTCCACCAGCTCCAGAGGGCAGCTCAGGGCCAGGGGAAGCCGGCACTTACAGGGTACCTGACGGATGAACTGGAGTGCGGCCTGGTGCCCAGTATTCCTCAGGATGCCGCAGATAAAGGCTCTGATGTCTGAAGCATCAGGTAGAGGTTGAGTGAGAGCCCAGGGCTTGCCGGAGCCTGCTCACTCGGCACAGTAGCACCCTGCAGACTCTGTCATTGGACCTTCAGGACTGGACGGGGAGTCGGGGAGTCTGGACAGCTGTTCCCTCAACTCTGCCTCTCCCCTCTTGGCTCTCCTAGGTTGGGCTGGTATTACAGTAACCAGTTGCCAGTGAGATTCTGGATAAAGCCACTGAGAATTACCAGGAAATGGAGCCCCACCACTTGTTGGTCCAATTTTCACAAACGTGAGAATCCCTGGCAAGGGGAGCAGAACTGAACCGGCTTTATGGACCGCCGCTGAACTTGATGATTGTATTGCAATGGCGGAGGCTGCGAGCTGCCAGCTCTGGCCGTGTCTCTGGTCTCCCTGTTTTCCAATTAATCGCATCGTTACGCAGCCACGATCAAGGGAATATAACTGCTGAAAACTAGCTCGTGATTGGCATATTATGGAGTTAACGGGTGAATAATAAAAGTATATATATATATTTTATATATATATATATAAATATTTTAAATATCTTTAATGTTCCAAATGTACAAGGATGTTTGGTCTCTAATGAAAAACTGAATCCAGATCATTCCTCAAAATTTGACTCTAAGGCCAGTGCTCGACAGACACATATCGGTACAATTGAATTGTTTCCTCCTGAAAGCAGGCATGGGCTTTTCTCAGGGGAGCAGGAGAAAGAGGATGTGGGAGGCTTACCCAGTTCCCTTCTGAATCAGCTGGGTTGATTGGCTTGGCGATGGCAGCATTGAGTGGAGGGGCTGTGCAGGGCTTTGGGGAGGGCTCAGCGCTCTCTGGGAAGAGCAGGTGGAGGCCTGGCTGCGGCAGACCTGACTCCAAAGCGCTCCTGCAGGGGCCGCACCTTTTCTGCGTCCTAAACCTGCACAGCAGGGATGACCTGTGAAAGTGTGTTTCATGAATATGGTTTACTCTTCTAGTCCTCTTGGCCTGCTCCCTGTAGGAAGTCATCCTGCCAACAACTGACTTTTACATCCAGGCTCTCTAGCCAACTGTTGCCAATATTATATGACAGGGATAAGTCCTGTGAGATTGTTTTTCCACTGCCTGGGGTGACTGGCAATATGAAGGGGACCTTTGACCTCCTTGTATAGCATCTGGGACCTTGTGGGGACTATGTCAGTGCAGGCCCTGCCTAGCTCATCTTAGAGCAAAGAACCAGGACCCTGATGCCCCTAGGATTGGTTGGGCAAGGATGGCGTGGGGCTGATACCCAGACCTCGGCCTCCAGCCCTGGGCCAGTGCCTTCCAGCCCATTAGCCGTCTCTGCTCCTTTCCAAGACACACAGCCTGCAGGTCACGGCAGGGAGTGGTGGTGAGATGCCAGTCTGCATTTGGCAACAGACGTGACTTCCTCTTGCCATTGTCAGAGTCTGATTTCCACTGATGATGTGTTGTGGATTTTTGCGTTGGCGGTGGTGATGGTGACTGATGCTGCCCATGGCCCTCCAAATAATGGAGGTTCCAGTCACGTGACTGTCACATAGGCATTCCTCAGTTGAGCTCAGCCAAGTGGTTTGGGGAGGGTTGGGCTATGAATTGTCAGCAGCAGCAACTCATATCCAGACTTGTATGTAACTTTTGCTCTAGGAGGAGGTCAATGGGTGGATGGTGTGACGTGTGGGGTGGGGGGTTTCCTGGCTGCTTTTACCTCTACTTGTAGAGCGAAGGAAGTCTTAGCCGGCAGGCCAAGCTCAGCCCAGCTGTGTGACTGAAACCGTGTTCCACGGGCCAGGAGGGCTGTGTTGCAGGCTGTGGGCTCTGGTGAGGTTTACCAGAGACTCTGCAGAGTCCCCAGAGCTGGAGGGGATCGCGTGCTTAGTTGGGATGGGGCCATGCTGCCCCTGCCCAAGCAGGGCTGCTGGCCAGGCTTTCTGCAGACGGAGCCCCCACCTCCGCTGATCACACTTCCATCAGGGGCCTCTAGGGGGCCTCCTTCTCCCCATCGTTCCTGTGCTGCAAACTGTAGGCCCCCATTGTGGCTGACCTTTGACTCCTTGACTCCAAGATACCCAGACCAAAGAAGCTGCTGTTCTCAGCAAAATGTGCACTGCATACCACAGACGGCGGGAGTCGGAGAGGCAGGGGCTTGCCCACACAGCCTCACAGACATCAGACACATGGCATCCCACGGCCCAGAGCAGCCCACCCTGTGCGTGCTTCTAAAGATGTCAGAGAACAAAGTTCCCGAGTCTCCCACCTCAGGCAGGACTGGAACTTGGACAGGCTCCCCGTCACAGGCTTGCTCAGCTCTGGGCCAGGTCCAGCCTGAGCTGCCTCTGAAATTTGGGGTGCCTGACAGCCCCAGGAGTGAGCTTTGCCTTGGTGACTGAAGTCATGGGATGGAAACCGTGAGGCCCGTGCCCGCTCTGGAAGAAACCAGTCGCCTGGGGAGATCCCAGTGTCTCCCTGCAGTTGCTCCTTGGACTCTGCTGTTGCCCTCTGTAGGGACCCTGCCCACCTTCAGCACCACCCACAGGTCTGCAGGAGTGGGCTCGGTGGCTGCTTAGTCTTCTTTTTGCCCAAGCACTCCCTGGGTTCTTCACTCGACCCGTTCCAGGACTTCTGGTTAGAGAGAACCATTGCTTGGCGTTTGGGGCCTTGTAGGATGGTGGAGCCGTGACTGGCTTAAACCAAACAAGGGGAAGACCCCAGGGCTTCCAAGCTCATCAGCTAGGACTTGCTTCAGGCCGCCGCTCACAGTGGGCCTCCCGGGTGTGGCCTAGCCCTCTCCTCCAGTGCTGGGCTTTCAGACTCCATGTTCCTGATGTTTACCTCCAGCCTTTGGAATGACCCCTCAACACGCTCCCACGGCCTCCTGTCTCTGTATGGAGAGAGCTAGGGAGAAAGGAGGTCTCGGCTCTGGACTGAGGTCTGCACAGGGCTCGTGTCCCCCACGCACGCCTACTTCTGAAGATGCTGCTGTCTTGTTTGAAGGCCGGCCTCCATCAAGCCACTGCAACACCTAGGTTTATGGAAAATTTCAGGCCTTGCCTGCAACTCCATTCTAACTGCGGTCACCCACTTGCTGGCTCACTCAAAGCCCAGAGTGGGTGTCCCAGTGCTCTTGAATTCTTTGCCCAAAGATGACCAGCATTTAACCAACTGAAGGGATGGCCCAAAGGCCTGGATAGCTTCACAGCTGCAGCCTGGGAGCGGGTGGCTGCTGGGCCAGGGGATGGGGTGGGGCGTATCTCTGGCCAGGGCCTTTCTACCCCGGACTCCTGGAACCAGAGGAGACCCAGGGCTTCGGGTTATTACTGTCAGGGGAAGGCAGACCTGTAAACAGACTGTCCCTAGGATGGCCATGGGGGAAGATTTCATTCAGGTCAGTTCAGTTCAGAAATACTGATTGACTGCCAACCGGGTGCCCGCATCCAGGGCGCCCGCATCCAGGGACGGGAAGGGGAAGGCTTCACTTTTGTGTCTTGGCTTTGCTCCGGGCTGTGGGAGGGGCATCCATTTCTGGGGTGGGGGCAGAAATACCAAATGCATTGTTGTTCTGCTTGGTCCATCTCACTTGTTTCTAATAAAGGAAGCAGCTGAACACACGCTTCTGCCCTCTTGGTATTCCTCTGGACAGCAGGTGGCAGTGGAACCTGAGTCCCCAGTCTGGGCAGAGGCAAGGAGGACCCTCGTGACCAGAGGCACTTCTGAATACTTTCCTTGGGCAAGACTACCCTTTGAGGGCCAGCTTAGTTCTTTGTCCCCTAACCTCTCCCACCCGCCAGCAAGGAGCTGATACTGACTCAGGTTACTTTGTGTAAGAGGAGCAGCCAGGCTCTAGGCCAGCACCTGGGACCTTGGCAGACCCGCCCCCTCAGTCCAGGCCAGTGTGGCTCCTCTGAAAGAGGGCATGGGCACCACCCCTCCCACTGTCCAGATGTCACCCCTCCCTTTGCAGAGCAGGAGCCAGGTGGTTCTTTTGAGCCACCTAGGGTGTTTTAATTATTATTTTCTTGACACACAGCATGTGGAATCTTAGTTCCCAGACTAGGGATCAAACCTGAGAGCCTGCATTGGAAAACACAGAGTCCTAACCACTGTACTGCCAAGGAAGTCCCCTGTAGGGGTGCTTGACACTGCAAGCCGTCAGGTCCCACTGAACCCAGAGAATTTCCCAGGAAGGGTCTGAGGAACCATGTCTGAACTCCTCCCCGCCCTGACCCCTGTTCTCTTCCTGTGGACCTTTTCATCCATGTCCCCCGCCATGGCTGGTGCCTCCAAGCCCCTTTCCAGGGAACCTGGGCCCTGAGCAGCAGCCTGAGAGGTCCTGCCCCTGGGATCATCCCTGAAGCCTTTCCCTGACCCTCCCAGACCTACAGTTTAGGTGTCTTCCCACCCGGGACCAGCTCACTCCAGGCTTTCAGGGCTGGGAGGAAAAAAAAAAGCCCTGCCCAGGGGTCTCCGCCCAGCGGTCTTCAGAATTACCAGCTGTGTCTCTTCTTTGCCTTCACCTCCCATAATCAGTTCCTGTCATCTTTGTTGCCTTAAAGACTCTTCCCAGCTTTGGGGCTCTTCTAGCCAGAAACCCTTCTTGCTGCATCAAACCAGAGACGAGAGGCAGGATGGGGGACTCAGTCTGGTGGCCAGGGTTTACCTGACACAGGACCCCTGGCCAAGACCCCGACCAGACCCAGCCCTGTGGGGGCAGGACAACGCCTAGTTGCTCTCCATACCCTCACAGTGGCCCTGGGGCCTCATCATGCCCACTCCGTGGGGCTGCAGAGTGGCCTCCCGGCTTTTTCTGACAGCCCTGAGACTGCATCCAGACTACTGGCCCCTTCCTTCGTGGTTCCTGGATGGGGGCTGGGGCATCTGGGCCCCTTCAGAGTCTAGTTGTCTTCTTTCAGATGCATAGATTCATCAGAACCAAATGCCCTCTTCAGTGTAAACAGAGCAGGGGGAGGCCATCACTTTCTGCATCAGGTCCTGGGATGGCAGGAAGGTGGAGACACCCCAGCCCTGGGTTCTGTGGGGCAGCTTCCAGCAGCAGCAGCCCAGCCCCAGGCCGCCCTCCGGGAAATGGGCACCAAGCTCTGTGTTTGTTCAGTGTTGGTCCTGTTGCTTCAAGGAACCCCAGATGCCAAGGCTCCACGCTTAATCCCAGAAAGTCACTCTGATGGATTTCCTCCAGATTCTGTCATCTGCGGTCTGGGCATGCTCTCCCAGCATCTCTAGAGGCACCTGAGCAGCCCCCTGCTTCCCAGGCCTTTGTCCAAAAAAGGGCTGCTTGGCTGGTGGAAGGAGAGTCCCAGGTCTCTGGGATTCGTCTACTGAAGAGACAGGGGCCCGGAACTCAGCTGAGCCTGGGAAGGGGGGACTGTGACTGAAGTCCTTCAGGGTCCTGTCCCCACCCCCTTTAAAGCTACACTTGCACTCTGGCAGAAGCCCTGTCCCCCCGCCATTCCAGATCCCCGTGTGTTTCTCGGGGGGGGTGGCCTTGTGAACCACTGCCCTCACAGTCTTGTGATGCTGGCAGCAGCTCTGAGCCAAGAGAGGTCAGGGCTATTTTGAGTTGTGGCAGCCCCTCCAGCGCCCTGTCCATCTTAGACAAATGGCCCAGATGTGGGAACAGGCCCAAGGGACACTCCCTCTGCCGCGGCCCTCCCCGAGGCCTGTGGCCGTGGCCTCAGCGGCTCTCAGCGGGTAGCAGTGGTAAAATAAACTTGCTTTATTTTGTTCTACTGACCTCTCCAGGGCTCTTCTAAGACACAAGTTAGAAACCGACTCCTAGGTCTCCCCAGAGCTGAGCCTCCCTCTCCCTCCTTGCTTTAACAGGGGAAGGAAGCTCAGGTCAAGAGCTGGAGAGGGAAGGAGGGCCTTAGCAGGTGGCTAATGCCGGGGAGGGGGTGGTGGGGGGTGTGGCTGGACTCCTTGTGGGAAGGAGGCTGGGATCGCCCCGCTGGGGAGCAGAGAGTGGTCGAGGGCTCACGAGTCCCGCTCCCTAAGTCTCCTGGCAGCACCAGGCCTGGCTCTTCATAAGCCACGACGACCAGGTGGGCTGAGGCCATCTCACAGCCCAGAGCAAGGAGCAACTGCCCGTTCTTCAGGAGAGGTACAGGCAGCCTCCAGCACCCAGTTGAGACCAGAGCCTGGCAGGCTCAGTGGGAGGCTGCAGGGGCTGGTCCTCCATCACCCCCTCCACTCCGGAGGGCGTGGGACGCAGACTGGCACCTGAAGAACCCAAGGTGGCTCAGCCCCGGATGCAGATGTGGACAAAGAGAGTGGCCGGTGACAGTGAGGCCCCGTCCTTGGAAAGCAGGTGGATATGGCGGTACCCTGCAGGGAGGGTAGCCCTGCGTCAGCTTCTCTGTCCACCGGCCTGCATGGCCAGGCATGTAGGGTGCAGACCGCATCTCGCCCCCGGGGTGGCCTGGCTCAGGGCAGGCTCTCGGAGGAAATGGGCAGCCCCAGTGAATGGGGTCTTGGAGGCCCAGACCTCCCATCCCTTTCCACCCCCACCAACCCCCATCAACCTTGCTTCAGACTGCTGAGAGGCAGCGTGAAC
>SJXQ01002661.1:733817-752980 GCA_006408695.1 Aepyceros melampus
TGGAACCACACGCTCAGGCCGTCCTCCTGCAGCCGGTACAGCCGCTCCTTTTGCCACGTCGGCGAGCGGATCTTGCAGAAGCGGGAGCCCCGCAGCATGGCCTGCACGTCCTCATCCTCCGACAGGCCTGTGGGGACAGGAGGCCAGGGGCACCCTGGAGTTCTAACTCACTCCTCAGCAGGGAGAAGCGGGCCTCAAGTCTGGGCGGACTTCTGCAGGCGGCTCTTCCTCTCCAGGTAACAGGTCACAGAACCCGCTTCGGCTCTCGGCTTTTTGGCCCCAAGGCCTGTGCTCCGTGTGTCCTACCCAGGGCCCCCTGGAAGGGGTGCAGTAACAGGCTGGCCCTCCTCCCAAGCCTCCCTTGGAGGCCTCAGAACAGAGCTATTGCTCTAGACACTGCTTGGGCCTCCAGCCTGTTAAAGGTCACCTTTTCTGCCACTGCCCTCCAGGCTTCAAGCCTAGAATCTGCCATCAAGAGCCTTTTCCCTTGAGACAAAACTCTGACTCAAGAGGGTTGTTTTTGTTCGGTTGGTCAACCATGTCCAATTCTTTGCGACCCAATGGACTGCAGCATATGCCAGGCTTTTCTGTCCTTCACCATCTCCTGGAATTTGCTCAAACTCATTCCATCCAACCATCATCAAGAGGGTAGTCTCACTATCCAACCTAGATCTTTCTTATGGCAACCCAAGCTCCTCACCTCTGCTTTCTCAAGGACAAGGAGGTCACTCTGGCTCCAGGGTCTCAGACCAAGCAGGCCAGGCCCAGTCCTGCTTTGGCCAGCCTGGGACTGACCTCCAGATGCCCTGGGGAGGCCCAGCAGAAAGCATGACCTCCTGGGACACTGGGTATCCCCCTTGTCCAGACACTGCTGTAACTCCATGTGCTCTCCGGTCACAGCATCCCTCTTCCTTAATACGACAAAATGCTTATAGGCACCTACTACATGCCAGACCCCACTCATGTATTAACACACGGGAAAACAAGTGCAGAGATGCTTCGGGAACTTGCCAGGATTCCATGCTGGGGAGTGGTGGAAACAGGCTTTAAACCCTGCAGGTCAGGCTCCAGCATCTTCGTCCTTGGCCAGCACACTGACCCCTCTGCTCCTTCTTCTATCCTCTTGACCCCTCCCTGCACCCACCCTGGGCCTGGGGACCTAGGACAGAGCGGGATTCGGGGAGTCAAATCCCAGCTCTGTCGCTTCTGCCACTTACACAGCCCTGGTGGCACTACCCTGTGACTGCTCTAAGCCTCCAGGTCTCCATTCATAAAGTGACGACCACAATAGTAGCTGCTGCAAAATCCAAAATTCAGTCAAGCTGCTGCCTGCTCCGTGGGGCCACACCCTTTCCCAGGATGTGTCTCAGCAGGGATCAAAAATAAAAGTTTATGAGCCAGGGGACAAGAGAATGGGTGGGAACCAGTCAAACTGTAGGTTCCACGCCCTTTGGAAAGGACGGGGCCGGCCAGGGGTGGATGTGGGCCCAGAGATTCCAGAGATCTGGAATCTGAATTTGTATGTGATGCCTCCAAATTTTTCAGTGTTGGCAATTAAATCAAATTGAAATAAAAATCCCCCAAACACCACTGTGTGTGCCAAAGGAAACAGGACAGTAGGCCTCTCTTCCTCCTTTTATTTCAACAAGCTCCCAGCACTGGGCTTGGCTTTAGGCTTTGTGCCCCATCTCTCAAGGACCCTGCCTGATTGCAAACTCTGAGCTGAGGAATCAAGTCTAAATCCCTGTGACTGCCTCTCCCTGACTCTGGGAGCCTTTGTAGGATCCTTCTCCATCTCTTCTTCATATCAGAGTCCTTCAAGGACCAGCTCAAATACCACTCCTCTAGGAAGCTTTCTCTGATCTGTCCTCAAATGGGAGTTCCCCTTCCCTGACCATCAATGACACTTTTTACTTTAATTAAATCACCCCACCTAAATTGTAATTTCAGGGGATTTTTAATAAACTGAAGCACTGAGATGTCCTCACCCCAGGGCTTGTCCCAGAGCCAGGCTTGCAGTCAGTGTTTTCTGAAAGGTGAGGCAATGGAGAGACAGTTGGGGGATAAGTGCATTCTAGTCCCAGCCTTGAGCAATCTGTCCTGACTTCTGAGCAGCAGCCTTGTGGGTCAGGGTTTCTCAACCCTGGCTGTGCGTCAGAATCACCTGGAGAGGTTGCGACACCCATGATCCAGAGATTCTCGTTCAACAGGTGCAGGTTGGGGATTGGATATCGGTATATTGGGTATCTGCCCTACCTTGTGGGACTTTCCTCGTGGTCCAGTGGTTAAGAATCCATTGCCAATGCAGGGGACACAAGTTCGAGCCCTGGTCTGGGAAGATTCCACATGCTGCGGGGCAACTAAGTCCGCACGCTCAACCACTGAGCCCATGTGCTGCAACCACTGAAGCCCCTGCATCCTGGAGCCCCTGCTCTGCAACAAGAGAAGCCACCGCCACGTGAAGCCCTCTAACTGCAATGAAGAGTAGCCCTTACTTGCAGCAACTAGAGACAGTCGGTACACAGCAACAAAGACCCAGGGCAGCCGGGGGGAAATAAGAATCTACCTGGTGACTTTGAGAGAGACTGTGATCGAGAATCATGGACTCAGAGGCAGGAGGAGAAACCCGCCATCCTTGAGAGGTTACGGGGACTTCCCTGGTGGTCCAGTGGCTAAGAGTCCGCCTTGCAGTGCAGGGGGCTCAGGTTCGATCCCTGTTCGGGGCACTAAGATCCGACACGCTGTGGAGCCTGTGCACTCTGGAGCAGCTAAGCGCAACTTCGAAGCCCTTGTGCTGCAACTGGAGAGTCTGTGTGCGGCCAGGAAAGATCAGCATGAGGCAACAATATTCCCCCATGCCATCACTAAGACCTGATGCAGCTGAACAAATATATAAAAAAATAAATAAATAAAATAGGCTATGGTCCCCCTTGGGGCCAATCTGTGACCCTAATGGCTCCAAGGGGTCTCCCGTTAAAATAAAGGACGGAAGAGAGGCCCATTGTCCTTGGGACTGTGGCCTTCTGGAAGGGTCAATGCCCACTCAGTGCCACCTAGCCAGGAAGGGAGGTGGAACGTTCCTGCTTCCACACAAAGAGCTAGAACATGGTGTGTGCCAGGCCAAGAGACTCACCAGACCCTCAGCCCCCTATCCTCATATCTGGGCAACCTCTGCATTCTCTCTTCCGGAGGGTGGGGGGCAGGGAAGTCAAGGGGCCCTGCAGTGCCACCGGGCTGAGCCCACCCCTTCTCAACCTTCTCAGCTGTGGGAAAGGGGACTTTTCATTTTCATGACAACTAAGCTCTGTAGCTGGAGCCACCTCCCCTGACCCGGCCAGCCCTGTGATGCCAAGCCCAGAGTTGGGGGGCGGGGAGGAGGGTAGCTGGTGAATGACTAAGGCCGGAAATGGAGGTGAGTCACCATCACCGAGGGCCTGTTTTGTCCAGAGTTTTCTGCAAACAGGACATAGAGAAAGGCAGCCTGAGCTCCTGACTGGCCCCCCAGGGGGACAGATTCCCATGTTGACGGGGACCCTGCTCCTGGCTCTCACCCCAGCTCCCCCAGAGCCTGTGTTGGGAAGGAGTGACATTCCATTCTGCCCGCCCTACCAGCAAGGGCCCCCAGATCACACTGCGCCTTGGACCACACTGTCCTCCGCCCACACTGCCAGTGGAAAGGCTTCACAGAATGAGGGTGAAGTGCCAGGCTGGGCCGGGTACTGAGCACCTGGATGGCTGTCTCTATTTCTCCACTGCTTGTGCTTCTGAACCCTGGGATAGTGAGAGGTATGGGGTGTCAGACAAGGAGGGCAGAGGGAAGGGGGTGAGGTCAGGAGGGTCCAAGCTCTGGGCAGTGATCCTGGGAGGGGCCTGGCCCTCTGCCTAGCTGCTCAGTAAACATCTTCTCAGTCTTGCCAGACCCAAACCCACAGATGTTTCCTGGACAAGCAGGTTCACTAGGAGCCTACCTCCTGCAGTTTCTGTGGGTTCTTTATCTATCCATTTCTGGAGTGGGGCTGGGCCAGCACCATGCTCACCTTGACTGAGCAGGCTGGGGAACAATCATGAAATAATAGTAGTAAAAATGAGACAATCAGTAGCCAAAAGGTGGAAACAACCCAACCGTCTATCAGCAGATAAACGGATAAGTGAAATACGGTCTATCCATTCGGTGGGATAATATTCAGCCGAGTGACGTCTGATCTCTGCAAAGTATGACATGGATGAACTTTGACAACATTATGCTAAGTGAAATAAGCCAGAAGACCCAGAAGGACAAACATCTGATTCCATTTACATGAGGTGCCTAGAACAGTCAAATCCATAGAAACATTTTATATCATTATACCTCAATTTAAAAAATCCAGACACAGAAAGTAAATTAGAGGTTGCCAGGGATTTTGGAAAGGGACAAACAGGGAATTATGGCCCAGTGGTTACAGAGCTTCTGTTTAGGGTGATGGGAAAGTTTCGGAAATAGCACAACATTGCCAATGTCATTAATGCCACTCAGTTATCTGCTTCAAAACAGTTTACATGGCCAATTCTATGTTATATATATTTTAGAACGATTTTTAGTTATAAAGGGACTTCCCTGGTGGTCCAGTGGTTAGAATTCCGTGCTCCCAATGCAGAGGGCACGAGTTCGATACCTAGTGGGGAAACTAAGATCTCACATGCCACATGGTACAGCCAAAAATAATGATGATAATAATGTAACATGCCAGGAGGGGCTTCCCAGGTGGCTCAGTGTGTAAAGAATCCACCTGCAATGCAGGAGACGCAGGTTCAGTCCCTGGGTAGAGAAGATCCCCTGGAGGAGGGCATGGAAACCCACTCAGATTTTCTTGTCTGGGGAACCCCATGGACAGAAGAGCCTGGCGGGCTATAGTCCATGGGATCACAAAGAGTCAGACACGGTTGAAGCGACTGAGCATGCGTCCAGAAACCAACATACGCTTTAAACGGCTGAATTAATTCTCAATAAAGCTGTTAGAGAGGCAGCTAATGAATTTGTTCAGGGTTGCAGGGTCGATAAGTGGTGGAGCTGGAGTGTGTTGAGAATTGGGGAGGGAGCTCACCCAAAGTGCTCTATGGGGCTGAACCCTAACCACCTGGGGCCTGTCCATAGGGAGCTTGAAATAAATGATAAAGAAGGAAACTGAGGCAGCGCCTGGGAAGGAAGATGAGTAGTTTGCTCCATCCCTGATCCTGAGTCTCACGGCCTCCAGCTGGTTCTGTCTCCCGCTCAGCTCACCGTCATCGGCTCGGGCCCAGACACCTTCCCTGAGCTGAACGTTCAGCTCTGCCCCTAGAGAGGGACCAGAAGGTGGTGGGAAATGGGCAGCCCCACAGTTTCCCAGCGACCACCTTCGGCCTGGGCAATTCAGGCTGTGTATGGTCGGGGGGCCAGAGGGGTTCTGTGGCCAAGGCTGGGGGTGGGGCAGGAATCTGCCTCCGCGACAGAGTTGGAAGAGGCTGTGGGAGGCCACGTTCATCTCTGGCCCTTAAATCCCACCGTTCTGGACTACCCTGGTGGCTCAGTGGAAAAGAATCCGCCTGCCAATGCAGGAGACACAAGTTCAATCCCTGATCTGGGAAGATCCCACACGCAGCGGAGCAACTAAGCCCCTGAGCCACAAAACTGCTGAGCCTGTGCTCTCGAGCCCACGAGCTGCAACTACTGAGCCCACACGCCCTAGAGCCCGCGCTCCGAAACAAGAGACGACACCGCAATGAGATGCCTGGCACGGCAACCAGAGAGTAGCCCCTTCTTGTCGCATCTAGAGAAAGCCCTCGCACAGCAACGAAGACCCAGCGCAGCCAAAAACAAATACATTAAAAAATAATAATACATTTTGTTTAATGTTAAAAAAAAATTCCACCCTTCTCATAGATGGGCCACTGATGGTCAGAGAGGACGAGCCGTGTATGCTGAACAGTGTGGGTGGCCCAAGGCAGGGGCGGATGTAAGAACTGTGGAGGGGGCAGGGGTGGGAGGTACTGTCTGGTCACGGGGTGTATATGCAGAGGCCAGGGTGTGTAAAGACTGAAAGTGTGTGTAGGGTGGCATATGCATATATGGTGTGTGTACCTGTGTGTCTGTGGGGGGCAGTTGGTGGGTGGGAGGAAGTGATTCGCTTGGTATGGAAACTAGGCAGTGTGTGTGTGTGTGTGTGTGTGCGCGCCTGCCAGTACACACTCAGAAAGGGCACACGGGACTCTAGCAGGAATGTGAGACATGCAGGCAAGAGCGACAGACAGCCTCCAGCTTCATGCCAACAGGGGCAGGGAGGAGAGCAGCTTTTCCTGGTGACTGAGGCCATGAGGCTCTGGGAGGGGACAAGCAACGGTGAGGGGTCTCAAACACCTTCCCACCCAAATCCCCGAGCCAGCAGGCAGTCCTACACCTTGGGTACCAAGCGAGTGCCCCTCACCCAGGCTGGCTACCACACCCAAGGCTAGAACTCAGTGGAGCTCAGTGCCAGAATCCATACTGGTCCCTGAAACATCAACCAAGTCCGGGAAGGGTGGCGGTGCTCCCCTGCTCCAGGCGGACACAGTGCCATGAAGGCGGCATCACCTTTCTTGAAGGGGCCAGACCAGGGATGAAGGCTGTTTAAGGGTTGAGATGGTAGAGAGGGGCTCCCCAGAGCTGAACAAGAAGAAGAGGTGAGGGGGCCACAATGCAGGAGACAGCCAGCCCCGCGGCCCTGCCTGGCACAGCCTAGCCCTCCCCACCACCCAGGCCAGGCATCTGTCTCGACCAGGGGCTTCTCGGAAGACCCCTCAGCAGCTGCCAACCTCCCCCCGGGAGCCCCACTCACCCTGCAGGACCTGTTCTGAGCAGACCAGGAGGAGAGCATGCTTGCCCTGTGGCATGTGTGCAGACTGGAGAGGGAAGCGAGAAGCTTCTGTCCACTCAGTGCTCTGCTCCAGGGGATTAGGCATGGGGGTGGGGCTCTGGGGTGGCAGGGCTGCCAGGCAAAACTCAGTATGCCCAGTTAAATGGGGGTTTTAGAGAACAACAAATAATAATTTAGTATCAGTATGTCCCAAATTATGTGTGGTTTATCTGAAAAGTGCATCTAACAGGCCATCCTGTATTTTGGGGGGCAGCCCTATGAGGACACTCCCTGGAGGTTGGCAGAGCCATATGGGGGAGGGGTGTAGCAGGTCCCCCCCCATCAGGCTTAAATCATTCATCCGGTCATTGTGTTAAGAGCTTGGACTTTGGGCCGACTTCCTAGGTTCAAATCCTCAAATCCTCTCTTAGCTATAAATACTTCTGAGCTTTGAATCCTGGGCCAAGTTACTGAACCTCTCTAAATCTCAGATTCCTTACTTGAAAAATGAGGTTAGGGATTTCCCCAGTGGTCCAGTGGCTAAGACTTTGTGCTTCCAATGCAGGGGGTGCAGGTTCGATCCCTGGTCAGGGAACTAGACCCCACATGGCACAATTAAGGGAGCTCATGGCACAACTAAAGATCCTGCATCCGCAGCTGAGACCTGGTGCAAATAAATGAACATTTTAAAATAAAATGAAGCTAATGATTCCACCTGCTTCATAGGTTGTGACATTAAATGAGCCAGTGTGTGAAATGCACTAGCAGTGTTACAAAGGTGTTAACCGACAAAAGTGTTAATTGTATGTATATGTGTGTGTTAGTCGCTCAGTTGTGTCTGACTCTTTGTGACCCCATGGACTGTAGCCCACCAGGCTCCTCTGTCCATGGAATTCTCCAGGCAAGAATTCCCTGAATTCCTTCTCCAGGGGGTCTTTCCAACCCAGGGATCAAACCTGGGTCTCCTGTATTGCAAGTAGATTATCATCTGAGCCACCAGAGGAACCCAGGCAATAAAGAGCCATCATTCAATGATGGCTTTGGCAGCAGACAGGCACTGCTGCCTCTTAGCCGTACGGCCTTGGGTGGGTGACTTCTCCCCCTCCACCTCGAGCCTCTCATCTGTCACATGGGGACAGCTCAGCACCTTCCCTGGGGATGGAGAGGATTAAACAGGATCGGGGCTGCTGTGTGCTCAGCACTGCGCTGTGCTTCCAGCTCCTCTTCGGCTCAATTCTTCCATGGCTTTCTAGGAACAGGTTGGGCCAGCAGCCCAGCCCAGGGGCAGGGGGCTGGAACAGGCTGGACCCCATGCTCCACAAATGACTCCCCTCAATACGGGGGCTGCCCCCCTCCCCCTTCCTCTTAGTTTCCCCCAGTATGGCCCTCCAAGCCCTTTCTTTTCCTTGAGCTCCTCTGAGCCTTTCACTCTGAGCCACTCCCTGCCCTGGCCTCTTGACCTGATTTGAAAGAAAATCTGTTGTTGGACTAAGAGGTGGGGCTTCCCTGGTGGCTCAGTTGATACAGAATCTACTGCAGTCAAGAGATGGCCTACGATGCATGAGACCCAGGTTTTATCCCTGGGTCATGAAGATCCCCTGGAGAAGAAAATGGCAAACCACTCCAACATTCCTGCCCTTGGAAATTCCATGGACAGAGGCTCCTGATGGGCTACAGTCCATGGTGTCACAAGAGTTGGACACAACTGAGAGACTCAACCAGCACCAAGGGGTGTGGCAAAGGCAGTGACCAAGCGCGGCCCTGAGGATCATTCTGGGAGAGGCAGCAGCCACAGGGGTCGCATCGAAAGCTACGTGGGTGGTAGACACAGGCCTTGGCCTTGTGGGCCTGAGCAGCTGGGCCCCAGGACACCTGGGTTTCGCCTCCACCCTGTTCCTGGACTCAGCGAGGCCTGGGGAAGGGACATTCCCCATGGAGTCGACATTCCTCTCTCAGAAGGCAGTCGCTCAACAGGATGGTGCAGCAGCCAAGGGGAGGGAGGGTGCCCAGGTGACAGTCTGACACCCACATAGTTCCCAACAGTGTCACCGTCACAGGGTGCCTGGAACTCCCGTGCAGCCTTACTCAGCCACAGGGCACTGAGTCTTGGGCTTAGCATTAATTACTTGTCTACAAGTGTTTCCTAGACTGTCCTCTCCCCCAGGGCTAGGTATTCTCCATCTCTGAAGCCCCAGCCCTGGCACAACACCCTGGCACCCGGATGTGAAGTCACTCAGTCGTGTCCAACTCTTTGCGACCTCATGGACTGTAGCCTGCCAAGCTCCTCCATCCATGGGATTTTCCAGGTCAGAACACTGGAGTGGGTTGCCATTTCCTTCTCCAGGGGATCTTCCAACTCAGGGATTGAACCTGGGTCTCCCGCATTGCAAACAGATTCCTTAAGATCTGAGCCATGGGGCTTGGCAAATGTGTGCAGAATGAGGAGACAGGCAGGTGGGCAGGATTGTCACCTCGACCCTCCCATGGCAAACGTAACCCTTGGGGGCGGCTGACTCCCGGGGCTGCTTCTCTGGCCTAATGCCAGCCCTTTGCTGTCTCCGCAGCACCTCAGCTCCCCATGGGCATCGTTCTCTCCACCACTGCCCTGTAAACCAGAGGATGACACCACCACCCATGAGAGACATCTCCCAGATCCCGCCGACAGCAGAGTCCAGCTCAGTCTACCTCCCTGTAGTCCTGGAATCCGTTCTGGTTTCACAGCTCACATCTGAGCCTCCCCTCTCAGCCTCCAACTGACCCCTCAGCCTCCCTTCAGTGGGGCTCCCTGTTTTACCCGTGTTCATCCAACCCACCCTTACTCTACACAGCTCCTGCTCTCCTCTTGTCTAAGACCTTTCCTGAGCTCCTGACACCCTCCAGGGGCCTTGAGGATCCAGCCTCTCCCTGCGTCTCCCCTTTGGCCTCACTCCAGTCTCCTTCCAGTTCCAGGGTACAGTCAGGGCTCCCGAGCCTCTTGCTCTAGCCTTCAGAGCCTTGTTTCTTGGTTTCACTGTCTGACACCCTTGCTGGCACTTCAGCTCTCTAAGAGCCAGGGCTGTGTCTGTCTTGTTTGTTGCTGAACCCCTAGGGCAGAGCATACTATGCTGCTGCTGCTGCTGCTAAGTCACTTCAGTCGTGTCCGATTCTGTGCGACCCCATAGATGAGAGCCCACCAGGCTCCCCCATCCCTGGGATTCTCCAGGCAAGAACACTGGAATGGGTTGCCATTTCCTTCTCCAATGCATGAAAGTGAAAAGTGACAGTGAAGTCTCTCAGTCGTGTCGGACCCTTCGCAACCCCACGGACTGCAGCCTACCAGGCTCCTCCGTCCATGGGAGATTCCAGGCAAGAGTACTGGAGTGGGGTTGCCATCGCTTCTCCGAGAGCATACTATAGGCACTCAATAAATGTTGGTTGAACGCATGCGTGACTGATGAAGCATAGGGCAGAGAGCGTGTCTTCTGTGTTTATAAGGAGAGTGCCAGTCACAGTGATCAGAACACAGCGCTCAACAAATTCAGGTCAAATGAAAGGAGGTAGAAATAAGAACACAAACAATGGAGGACAGAAAAAGCAAGACCAGAAGGACTGCCCCGGTGGTCCAGTGGCTGAGACTCTGCACTTCCAATGCAGGGGGCGTGGGTTCAGCCGCTGGTCTGGGAACTAGATCTTACACGCCCTGTGGCTGTAAGAGAAGGCAAGACTGGCAAGAGAGACCGCTGCATTTCACCCCGAGATTCACACAGGCAACCCGTCCTTCTGTTCCCTCAGTCCCACCTCTAGCCTCTGCATCATTAACTATTCTACTGACCACAGTTCTCCTACACCACTTCAGTTTTACAGTACTTTACATTGGATAAAATACTCTCACAGGGACGTCCGTGGTGGTCCAGTGGTGAGACTCTGTAAGACTCTGGCCTCAATGCAGGGGCCAGGGTTTGATCTCTGGTCAGAAAACTAGATCCCACGTGCCACAACTAAAGACCCTGCGTGCCACAAATTAAGGCTTGGTGTGGCCAAATAAATAATAAGATAAATAAAAAAATAAATACTAAAACATTACTTTCACACCCACACACCCTCATTCAAGCCCTCAACCCCCACTCGGTCCCACTTTGCCCAGATTCTGAGAGGCTGCCAGGGGCAGTGTGGGGGTACACGCCAACCTTTGCGCTCTACTAGCTCTATGGTCATGGGCAAATTCCTTACTTTCTGTTCCTCATCTGTGAAATGGGGATTAATCCACCTATCTCTCAGGAAGGTGAAGAAGATTGATGGGCACCACTCCCTAACCACCCAGTGCTGGCCTGCGTCTAGGAGATGCTTGATAAGCCACAACTGCATTCCGTTCCCCCATGACTTCCCTCAAATCTAAGAAGGCCACTTTGGCTTTCTGACCAAAGGTCAGTGTTCTCACCAGTTAGACCAGTCCTTCCAGTGCTGTGCGGCTGCTCTAATCCCAGTGGGGACTGTAGGGTTGGAAGGTCGGCATGATATGCCAGCCTCTTCTACAACTCTCATGCCCTAAGGGGCCCAAGAATCCAGGATGCTCGAAGACCCTAGAAGGCACAGGGTTTCCGGGAGGGGGTGACGGGCATCCTTAGCCTGTCTCTCCTTTTCTACTGTTCCAACCTTCTCGGACTCCAGTCCGCAGCCCTCGTCCAAACTCCCACTCCATACTCCCAGAAGTCGTCCTGGAAGCCTCGCTCAGACCCGGGACCTCGGGTGACCCCAGGTGTGGCACTCCACCCCGCCCCACTCTGGAACGGCGCTGGCCTTCCATCCCTCGCTAAACTCCCCACATCCCTACTGGGAAACCCACGAAGGGCTTGTCGGAACACCCCGATCTTCCCAAGATGCACCCTCGGGGCGCGTCCGCGCCCACCCGGAGCCACCCCGGCCGCTCACTGACCCATCTTCTTCAGCGCCCGTAGCCCGGGCCTCTTGATGCTGCCTTCCTGGGATGCGGGCGGGGACAGGAGCCCTACGGGCGTTGCGACCTGGGCCGGGACCAGGGGCTCCTCGGGCTGCCGCCGGCGGCTCCTCCAGCTACCGCACAGCATGGTCGGGGGGCCGCGGCCGGGCCCGGGCTCGGGCCTGGGGTCAGCGCGCGCGGTGCGGAGCGGAGAAACTTAGCGGCGCCGGGAGCGAGTCTGGAGGAGGAGGTGTCGGGAGGAGGGAGAAAGGGAGGGACGAGGGTCAAGGAAGGAGGGACCTGGAGCGAGAGGGCGGGGCCGAGGACGGCGCGGGGGCGGTGCGAGGCGGAGGCGAGGGGGGCGGTGACCCTCGGCGGGGAGCGGGGCACTGGCGCACAAGTGGGGCGGCGGCCTGGCCCGCGCACCCGAGTCTCCGCGTTCGCACTCTGCTCCTGAGTCCGTCTCCCTGTTCTCCGAGCGGTCCTGGGATCCCGGCCCTATGTGAGCCCCCTTGGTGCTGGGGGAGGCTTTGGAGGGGGCGAGGGCTGCCGTCTCGCGAAGACACCCTCTCCTTTCCCCGGACCTGGGCTCAGTGCGGACTCAGGACCCCTTTCATCTCCCCCTCCCCGTCCTGACCGAGGTCTCAGAGGGGATCGGGTCCGCGGACCGGCTAGTCCTGGGCCTAGGAGCTGAGCTGGAAGGCAGGGAAGCCCGAACCGGAGGGTTAAGGGGGGGTCGGGAACTGACTGAAGGTAGGGAAGGAAGAAGGCTCTGGCTATGACGTCATAGGATTAACCCTCTCCGCGCCCGGCCAGTTACCGCCCCCAGAGGGGTAGAAGACTCGAAGCTGACTGATTCTCCCGGGGATGAGTCCTCGGCAGAACCTGGGAATGGAGGTTTGGGTCGGTCGACACTCCCCACCGGGCGTTTGATCGTCCCGGGACAGCCATCGCCCGTCGCGTGGATGTCCTTGACATCAACGTGTGGGTTAGCGTAGAATACGGGTTCTGGTGACCGTGTCATGCGTGCACTTAGTACATAAGAAACCACCAGCGTATTTGTGCGCAAGGGGTGTGATATGATCTGCCTCTTCTGCAGCAAGTGCCTGGGTCGGGGGCGGAGAACTGGGCGCACACCGCCACTCGGCGGCGGCCGGGAGCATGGCATCCCAAAGATAAAACAGTTTATCAGGACTTAGATTTGCCACCTACTGTTTTACTCCATTTTCAGGTAGTCCTGACCTGGAGATTGCGTCCGTACTGGCTTGCGTCTCCAAGAATATCCTCTCTGGATATTCCTTTTGAATATCTCATCTTCTCTGTACTTTTGAGCTTGCAATTCCTTCCTCCAGGAATGACCTTCCTCGTTCTTCTCCTGGCTTACTCTTAAGCCTTCCAAAACTCTGCTCCAATGTCCCATCTGCAGAACCCTTGATCTCAAGAGCTGATTCCCGTCTTATCCCCAGGGCCTGGTAAGTGAAGGGCTGAATAGAGTGGCTCGAATCTGCGGGGCCTGAGTTCAGCTGCTACGCGGTTTCCACCAGGGGGCGCAAGAGACAGTGTCATTTCACGACGTCCACCAGGGGGCGCTTTCTCCTGCCTCTGGCCGTTCAGGATTGGGGAGCCAACCCGCGGATTCGCCCCGCCTGATCTGGAGAGGCACCACTAAACTATTTGCATAATCTTGAAAGGGCCGCGCTGAGTGGTTGTGGTATAGAAGAAATTTGAAACGGGCTCCCTGATTGGCGTAAGATTTCCCTCTTGCCTCGCGTCCCCATCCCGGCCCGGAGGTCGGTAGGAAGCCTCCGACAAGTGACAAGAGGGAACCTAGGTGTCCGGGCAGTGGGCCCTGAGGGTGAGTGCTGGGCGCCGAGAGGCTGAGCCGGGGTATGGGAGGCTGGGGTGGGAGACTGCTCGCCCCTCCCTGATTCCTCTCGGCTTGCCCGTTCGCCTGTCTAGGAGTCGAAGATGTGCGTCTAGATACACCGCGACCCTTGCCACCTGACCCACACACCGAGGCCCTCTCAGTCACCCTGGTCACACCCACGCTGCCTTGGGGTAGGAAAAGGAGTCTCTTCAGTCGCAGCTTCTGACCTCCCGGGGCATCTCACTCAGGCCTCTAAAGAGCTTAGTTTGCCCCTCTGGAAAGTGGACCAGTGGTTTACAGAGGCGTGTGCCAGGGAGGCGGGTGGAGGAACCTGGAAACTGTTCACCACAGCCTTGTTCTTGCAGAGTCGCCCATAAGTAGGCTCCCGGGGCTGAAGATGGGTATCGAAAATGAAAGTCCAGAACCAGACTGTCAGAAACAGTTCCAGGCCGCAGTCAGCGTCATTCAGAACCTGCCTAAGAACGGTGAGGGCACGGGGACCCGCATTTGGGGGTTCAGATGACCAAGATTTGCCTCCCAGGAGACTCTGATCCTGACAGCTTTGCAGACAAGTCCCTGCATATGTTGTCCTGGAGTTCCCCTCTGTCACTTGCCCCTGTCTATCTTTCCTGAGTGAGACCCTTCACCATATCTGCCCCCACCCAGAGAGACCCTTCACCACCCTCCAAGGGTGATTCTCCTCCCGCCTGTATCCTCCTGGAGCTGGGAGTGATACTGTCCCCTTCCACTTCTCAACTCCTGTCCAGGCTCTTACCGCCCCTCCTACGAAGAGATGCTGCGGTTCTACAGCTACTACAAGCAGGCTACAATGGGGCCCTGCCTCATCCCCCAGCCTGGGTTCTGGGACCCTATCGGACGTTACAAATGGTGAGCTTCCCATCAGCTGGGCAAACGAGCCTCAGCTGTCAATCAGCCTTTCACAGCCCTCCGCCCCCCACCCCCACCCCAGGGAAGCCTGGAACAGCCTGGGCCAGATGAGCAGGGAGGAGGCCATGTCCGCCTACATTACCGAGATGAAGCTGGTGGCACAGAAGGTAGGGAGAGGCTGCAGGCTCCTCCCTGTGTCCAAGCTCTCAGCCAGGTGACCCGCCCCCTTCCCCCATTACGTTTCCAGCACGCTGATACACCTATGGGAATTCCACCTTCGTGTTGTTCCCCTGCCCCTGCCTGACTCTGGGTCCTGACTGGGCACAAGGTGGAAGGATATGATGGCAGCAGCAGGGCAGAGGTGGCACAGCTCAAGGGGGCAGGAGGGCAGTGGTGGGAGGGGCCAGCCTTTCCGAATTAGACCCCTTCCTGCACAGGTGATCGACACAGTGCCCCTGGGCGAGGTGGCAGAGGACATGTTTGGTTACTTCGAGCCCCTGTACCAGGTGATCCCTGACATGCCGAGGCCCCCGGAGACATTCCTGAGAAGGGTCACAGGTCAGGCCCCCAGGCTGGGAGCTCCACAAAGGCTGAACTGGGTCCTGACTGGGCACAAGGTGGAAGGATATGATGGCAGCAGCAGGGCAGAGGTGGCACAGCTCAAGGGGGCAGGAGGGCAGTGGTGGGAGGGGCCAGCCTTTCCGAATTAGACCTCTTCCTGCACAGGTGATCGACACAGTGCCCCTGGGCGAGGTGGCAGAGGACATGTTTGGTTACTTCGAGCCCCTGTACCAGGTGATCCCTGACATGCCGAGGCCCCCGGAGACATTCCTGAGAAGGGTCACAGGTCAGGCCCCCAGGCTGGGAGCTCCACAAAGGCTGACGGAACTGTGTTAGGGGACTGCTCAATTGGAGGGAAGCCTGGAGGCAGAGGGCTCTAGAGATGTTCCTGTAAGGACCCCAGCTAGTGCCCCGATGGGGTGGGTCTCAGACAGTGTCCCTGGCTAAGTGAGGATGGGGAGCAGGGGCTTGATTTCTTCCCAGCCCCACCTCTGAGTGCTGTGTCTCTGCAGGTTGGAAAGAGCAGGTACTGAATGGAGATGCTGAGGCTGCCCCAGAGCCTCCCTTCCTCCCCAAGGAACCAACACCCCCAAACCCAGGTCAGTGTCTGGGTGGGAGGGGCAGAGGGCCAGGCCAGAGGTGGGAGGACCTCCAGGCAGACTGGAGGGGAGCAGGCTAGATGCTGCGCTATGCCTGTCACACCTCATGCCCACAGACATTGAGACCCCCTGTGCTCCCAAAGGCCAGGGGCAGGTTCTGGGATCCCTGTCCTCTCAGGGACCCATCTGTGCCTCTTGTGGTAGCATCTTGAGGGTCCCCTCAACAGGTGCCTCTGCCCAGGTGCACACCCTTCCCCTCCTTCCATGGCTTCCCTCCTGCCACTCGCCCTACTTCCCTCCTCAGAGTCCCAGCCATCCAGGGACCAGGACTCTGACGTTTTCTGTGATTCTGTGGAGCAGCTGGAGCCTGAGCTGGTGAAGAGGGCCAGGCCAGAGGTGGGAGGACCTCCAGGCAGACTGGAGGGGAGCAGGCTAGATGCTGCGCTATGCCTGTCACACCTCATGCCCACAGACATTGAGACCCCCTGTGCTCCCAAAGGCCAGGGGCAGGTTCTGGGATCCCTGTCCTCTCAGGGACCCATCTGTGCCTCTTGTGGTAGCATCTTGAGGGTCCCCTCAACAGGTGCCTCTGCCCAGGTGCACACCCTTCCCCTCCTTCCATGGCTTCCCTCCTGCCACTCGCCCTACTTCCCTCCTCAGAGTCCCAGCCATCCAGGGACCAGGACTCTGACGTTTTCTGTGATTCTGTGGAGCAGCTGGAGCCTGAGCTGGTGAGATTCACTCCCATCCCCTCCCTTCCCCCACCCCACTGGGCCCTGGCTGCTCCCACCACCACCCTCCCCTCCGTGGACTTTGTGACTCTTCTCTGCAGGTTGAGGAAGAGCAAAGGGGCACCCTGGGGGGAGAAAATGACACCAGAAACAGCCCCGAGCCTCCTGCAGAGAAAGGTGAGCACCTACCCGACCCTTTGCCCCATGGTTCCAGTGCCTGGGGACTTTTCCCTGGCTGCCTTCATGGGCAGAGGAGAAAGTCCAGCGCTGGGCATTAGAGAGAGCAGCCTCTGCCCAGAAAGGATTGCCAAAAGCCAGAGACTGGCCTGGAGGAACAAAGTCCCTGCCTGGCCTCCTCTCCAAGGGTCACCAGGAGTCTGTGCCCTTGGCTGGCACTGAGTCAGGGCAGCTGGGGTAGAATTCTAGACCAGTTCTCTCATCTACACCTGCATGGCCTTGGGAGTCATCCTTTCTCTCGGGGTCTCCCATCTGGGACTCTCCAAGGACGACGAGTAGAGTTCTCCCTTATCTCTTCCTAACTTCCAGTGTGCCACGTCCCATAAGAGGCACTTTCATAAATATTATCTCCCTATTCCTCAGAGCGAGGAGCCCTGTGAGGGAGAGGACATGATTTTCAGATGACAAACGAGGCTTAGAGAAGTTACTGACTTGCCCAGAGCCACAGAGCTAAGTGGTAGTGCTGGGGTTTGAACCCCTGGCAGTCCATTAGCTGCATGCATGGACTTTATAAGACTCACACTGGGCACAAGGGATGGCATTCTACTGACTCCTCCCTGGCTCTGCCCTGAGCTGAGTTGCTTCCTGCGTCCCCTTCCCTGTGTGTCTGTGCTCTGCAGGGAGATTGGAAGGCCCCCTGCTGGGGCGCCAGGAATTGGACTCGTGGCTGGTGGGGACAGTCCGCACGCTGCAGGAGAGTATGCGGGACGTCCAGGGGAGGCTGCAGAGCCTGGAGAGCATGCCTATGCCCCCCAAGCAGGTGAGCCCCTTCTGAAGGTCCAGGGCAAGATTGGGGCAGAATTTTGAGGGTCTCTGTGCTGGACTTCTCAGCCAGCCACTTCTTTATCCCCCCGTCTCCATCTGCCCACACTTCTGCCTTCTCCAGAGAATGGTGTGGCTTAGGGTCAGGCCAGGAAGTCAGGGGGTCTAAAGTGCTTCCAACCTGGAAGGGAGAGTGGGAGAAGCCCTCCTTTCCTGCTTTTACCCCCACCCCGTGCCAGAAGGAAAACAGAGGACAGAGGGAATTCCAACAGTTGGAGGGGCCAGAACCTGTCTGCTCTTTGCACTGGGGCTGGGAGGGGGTCCCTATTGCCCCTCCGTCAGGACTTCTTCTGTTCCCAGACTTACTGTCTTCCCCTTCCCTCACATTCAGCCCTTGCACCCCCTCACTCCTCCTCCCGACTTCTAGATCTGCTTGCCCCGACACCTTTGCTTCTGCAAAAGAAATAAGAGCAGCCATTTCTGGAGCCCCGGCCAAACATATTACCTGCATTACCTCATTTTATCCACACACACACACATACACAACAATGACATCGGTTTTCTTTTCATTCCCCTTTTACAAATGAGGAAACTAAAGCTCTGAGAGGTAGAATACTTACCTCAGGGCCTGGAAGTAACTCACACAGCCTGGAAGAACCCCACAGAGCTGCTGTGAGGATTAGGTGAGATAATGCATGTAGGTGCTTCCGAATAGGGCTCACTGTTACTATTAGCATTAAGTGATGGAGCTGGGAGTGGTCCCACTTGTATCTCCCTCCAAAGCTGGCTTCCACCATTAACTCTGAATGAGTCTGTACTTGTGAAGCCTGGAGCTGTGGGGGCAGGGGACGGCTGAAGTACTGGATATGAAGAAATCACTCAGGTGACCCTTGTCCCCTTGGCACAGAGGAATTGGTAGGAATTTCATTACCTCAGGGCCTGGAAGTAACTCACACAGCCTGGAAGAACCCCACAGAGCTGCTGTGAGGATTAGGTGAGATAATGCATGTAGGTGCTTCCGAATAGGGCTCACTGTTACTATTAGCATTAAGTGATGGAGCTGGGAGTGGTCCCACTTGTATCTCCCTCCAAAGCTGGCTTCCACCATTAACTCTGAATGAGTCTGTACTTGTGAAGCCTGGAGCTGTGGGGGCAGGGGACGGCTGAAGTACTGGATATGAAGGAATCACTCAGGTGACCCTTGTCCCCTTGGCACAGAGGAATTGGTAGGAATTTCCTCAGATCCACAGTGGCTAACATTTCAACACTTACCCCTGCCTCGCCAAGGTTTTACTAATATTTTTAATTTCAGTTCAGTTCAGTTCAGTCGCTCAGTCGTGTCCAACTCTTTGCGACCCAGTGAATCGCAGCACACCAGGCCTCCCTGTGCATCACCAACACCCTGAGTTCACTCAGACTCACGTTCATCGAGTCAGTGATGCCATCCAGCCATCTTATACTTGGTCGTCCCCTTCTCCTCCTGCCCCCAATCCCTCCCAGCATCAGGGTCTTTTCCAATGAGTCAACTCTTCACATGAGGTGGCCAAAGTACTAGAGTTTCAGCTTTAGCATCATTCCTTCCAAAGAAATCCCAGGGCTGATCTCCTTCAGAAAGGAATGATCTTGCAGTCCAAGGGACTCTCAAGAGTCTTCTCCACCACCACAGTTCAAAAGCATCAATTCGGTGCTCAGCCTTCTTCACAGTCCATCTCTCACATCCATACATGACCACAGGAAAAACCATAGCCTTGACTAGAC